>OX155974.1:14778799-15035028 GCA_944548615.1 Micropterix aruncella | reverse complement strand
ATTGAAAGATGCAGAGATTTATTTATTTATTTATTTAAGAATTAATTACTATAAAACATTGATTAGCTTACAAAAACAACAGGAATCGAATGGCAAAACCTTAACCTTTTGCTTATTTGTTTCTGTCACCCAACTGGGACTAGCCCGTTCTAGGGTGGACAGGACTCCAATATTACAATCAAGTTTGCTTGATTGCTTGGTTGCCTACAAATGTACAAGTTTTAGTAAAAAGCTAATGACAGTAAATTGCCCTAAAATGTGGTCTTCAGAATAAAATAAATAATAATAATTAAAAAATATTAAAAATATATAATAAATAAAATGCAATTCCATTATTAAATCGGCAATAAATATAATATAAAATTCGATTAAATAATATAAATAAAGTTATATGTGAGAAAAGAAAGAAACAGTCATTAATATTTAATATTATGTTAAGTAATATAGGATTAATATAAAAATACCTAGTCTATAAGTATAATTCATTGTCAAAGTCAAATATATTTTGGTAGTTAGTTCAATGTTAAAAAATACTTAATATATGTATAATTTTAAAAATATGTTAATAATTTGTGCACCTAAGTTTTATTATACTATTATTTCTAACATTTGATGTATGGTTAGTCTGTCATAATTCGATAACCATTTCTTTAATTTATTTTTGAATTCCCTAAATGTCAAATTCATTTTTATTTCCATATTGATCAGATTGTAAAATCTCGGCGCAATGAAAGAGTAATGTCTTTGACCAAATGATGTTTTCCTTCTGGGTATTATTAAGCTATTTTCTACAACTTGTCTCGTTGGTCGCCGGTTCTGAATTATTCCTAAATTTGAGTTATTGTCCAAAAAAAAGCCTTAAAAGGGAAGTTTTTAGAAAAAGTTGCCTACAATCAAGAACTTTAGCTTCCTTATACAGTTCATTAGTGGGATGGCGATATGGTCTACGTAGAATAATTTTTAATATAAATTTCTGCGCAACTTGCAATGTCTCTAGCAGGGTTTTACCACATCCACCCCATCCAATTATGCCGTAAGTAATAAGCGATTCACAGTAAATAGTAAAACATTAGTAAGATATTAGTAAAACTTACTTTTTTAGGTTTTCAGTATCTACAATGTAGTGGTTCACTGTGCGACTGATTACAATAAAACCAAAATAATCAGTTTAGTTAAAACATCAGAAAAAAATGAAATAAAAAAAATACGTGTTGCACTCGGGGACTGCCGCGGTAAAGCTATTGCATAGCATTTTTAACAACTTATGCAATTATAATTATTTATTTATTTTATTTTTTCTGATATCAGATAACTACGCTCTATCGGAAAACGTTGAAATTATTCCGAATCATCTGCGGAAGCAAATGATTCGGAATAATTTAAACGTCTTCCGATAGAGCGCCGCGCACGAATTTTTTTTTCGATAAAGCAAAAAAAACGAATTTTTCAAAAAAATGCGTAGATAAAAAGATAGATAATTAAATTATCTTTAAAATGGTGCAGGTTTCATAATAATACGCCAGCAAGAATTTGGGTAGTAGTCGTTTTTGTGTTCGGTTAGACCTAATTTCACAAATTAATTACACTATGTAATATAAACAAAATTTAAAATATTCAAAGCTAAGAATATTAGGAAAATGTTCTTGTTCAACATATATTTTTTTCAAATCGTAAGCAGTACTCGTTTAGACGTAATTATCAGTTTAAAATCATTCATTTTCGTTAAGAAATTTCTTCATTCGGTCGCCGCGCTGGCCTACTAGGCCCGCGATAAAAGCTATGCAATAGCTTAAAATAAAAATGACAAATTAACACAATAATAGAGTAAAAAGAGGAAATACAAGACAAAATGCAAAGAGATCATTAAACACTTTAGCCACTACAGCATTTTCGACTTCACTCGAGTAATATTCCTCCAGTGAGTAAAACGCCTTATCTGTGAGGTAAATCTTAAGGCGTCTCTTAAACACGCCAAGAGATGGCGCCTGCCTAATGTGCTCGCTGAGTTTGTTGTAAACCGCTGGGCCGGCGATATAGGCTAGCCTCTCCGACTTGGATAATGCATGTCTTACCGAACGTAGCATGCCACTGGATCTTGTTGGATAGTGGTGATGCACACCATTCACTTCAAAATCGGCTAGATTTCTGCGAACGAACAGCGCTACTTCCATTATATAAATGGACGGCAGCGTCATGATGCAGAAATCTCTAAACAGAGGCCTAGCTGGCGTATCAAGCGCCACACGCGATATTGTGCAGATTGCACGCTTCTGCATAACGAAGGTCCTTTGTCTGTCGGCTGCTCGCTCCCATAACTCCGCGCCGTATGTTAGCAGTGAATAAACATATGCAAAGTAACACATGCGCAGCGCGGATAGATCGAAAAATGAAGCGACGCGATAGAGTGCATAGCACGCTCTTCCCAATTCTGCCGTCGTAAATGAAAACACAGTAACTTGAAAAAAGACGTTTTGAGAAATACGCGGTCAAAGTTCAGTTGTTAAATATTTGTTTTCATGAACAAAGTAATCAATATAGATTTTTTCTTTTAATCTTTAATGTTAAAAAATTGTTAGAACTTCAATTCTGCATAAAAATATATATTAAATTATAATTGTTTGATTAATTAAATTAGATATTGTGTTTTAAATTAGGAAAATAATTTGATAAATTTTATATTTTTAAGCTATAACACCGTAACTGAGTTGTTACTGTGTTATAGGTAAATTTTACCCAATGCTGTGTTCTAAACATGTAAAATAGATATATATTTTTTAAATAGATAAAAAACTGCAGGCACCTTAAACACAGTAATTGAGATACTGTGATTAATTCGTGTATTAATAAATTAACTTTTAACAAAATTTTACCTAAAACCACAGTATCTGAAGAAGCCGTGTTGTAACCAAACAAAAATATTTTTTTAATGCTTATAGGTGTTAAAAAAGATGACAGTAAATAATAGGTTACTGTATTTTAACTTAAAAAATTATGCATACTGTGTTTTTTATTAAAAATATTCTGTTTTTTTTTAAATACTGTGTTTTTATCTAAGGTAGGTAACTCAGTAACTATCCATCGACAGACAAACCGAAAAATTTGCCTTATAGTACTCCAACTCGTGATTTTAAAGAACCAGACTTGTATAAACACAGTAAATGAAGTTACTGTGTTTTCATTTACGACGGCAGAATTTATCACATAGGGCAGTGTTCCGTAAACTTTTTGTGTTCAAGGTACACCTACCAAATCAAGAAATTCTAGAGGTACACCAAAGAAAAAACCAATGATTATTTAATATTTATTTTTTAATAAAATCATTATAGTAATGTGCAAAGATGTTTAATGAGAAATATGAGCCTGCTTAACTGAGCACAGACGATCAAAATTTGGAGCAATCGTTGATAAGGCTGCTCTCTTCTCTTCGCCGATCGTCCTCAGGCGTTCCCTTTTTTTAAATTTAATAGTCATAGTCATAGTCATATTTTATTAATTCCAAAAAGTACATACTGTGGAATACGTCATTTTACATTTTCTAGAAGTTATTACAACTTCAGTACGTGTACATATACTTTTTATATGTAAAAGCAAGACACCATCGGATCAATTATAAAAATTCAATCTTACAGACTCAAATAACAAAAAAAAAAGGTAAACAACATTTTTAATTAATCTAACAATAAGTTTCAAAAATAGTCAATCAAGAAATTTTAAAATAATCAGTTAATAAACAACAAGTTTTACAATAAAATCAAAACTACGGTGACAAAATACAGAACAAATTTGATAAAAGCTAATTTATTTTTTAAAAACTAAGACGGCCTTGTCAAATTCATCAAAATTATAGAGAGCATGCATGGCTAAGTTTCTTTTTATGCATTTCTTAAATGCAACCTCTTGAAGTATTTTAATTTCTGCTGGCAATGAGTTGAAAAATTTAAACCCCAAATATAAATATGATCTCTGGTATAAAGATCTCTGGTATATGTAGTTAGAGGTGTAGTTTGAGGTGAAAAGAAGAGGTGTAGTTAGAGGTGTAGTTAGTAATCGTAGTTAAAGGTGAAAACCTCAATTTGCATAAGTAAGTTGTGGCAAATGGTAAAAGATTTGCAATAGCACACTTTGAAAGTGCGCTATAAAGCGTGCAACGAAGCACTTCGCTCGCATAGCTCTCAGCTGAGTAGGCTGCATTATTTTCACAAAACTTGTAATTTTTTCTGCGCACACCAACTAATGGCCATACTGATTACATTGTTACATTTTTACTTTCCTATCAAAGGAAAAGTATTGTGAACGCGCTAAACATTTTTTTCAAAATGAAGATGGATATATACATTATGACCCTTCCTCCCCCGCTCCCCGCCTTGAAACGATTACGACCATTTCCAGGCTGAAGTCTGTCTATGTGTCTGTGTGTGTATATTCCTCTACGATAGCGCCCAAACGCTTCACCCGCTGGAGCTGAAATTTGGCATGTAGGCATCATTTGGTAATAGCAAGAGTTAAAAAGGATTGTGATAGAAATGGGTCTATCGAAAATATTCTTCTTTTTATGTGGGTTTCTATGCCGCCTTATCTATAATGCTTTAACTTCGGGGAAAATAGACCATTCAGTAGCTTATTATCAAAACAAGCTACATATGTCCACTTTTTGATACTTTGAGTAAATGGCGAATGTTTGTTGCCGACTATTGAGAAAACCCATACATGTTATATACATATATGGAGTTATCTTTAGGAAGGTATAATTTTTTATTTATTTATTTATTAATTTACAATAACTTTATATAATATGTCATATAAACACCATTTACATAATATGGTTGAGTTGGGAGAGATTGAGCACATCCTATGGTGAAAATGTTTATCCGCATTCCTAACTAGGTCAGAGACCCGTATCTAGGGATGCTGATTTTTGTTTAATGGTATCGACGAGCTGACTCTTTTGATATTATGAACTTAAGTTGCATTGCATAATGCATAAGAATATATACATATATACATACACATACATACACACATACATAAATATATATATATATATATATATATATATATATATATATATATATATATATATATATATATATATATATATATATATATATATATATATATATATATATATATATATATATATATATATATATATATATATATATATATATATATATATATATATATATATATATATATACATATATATATACATATATATATATATATATATATATATATATATATATATATATATATATATATATATATATATATATATATATATATATATATATATATATATATATATATATATATATATATATATATGATAAGGTTTGTAAAGAAATCCGTTTATAGGATGATGTTTTTATTTAAAATAAAATTAGTAAAAGCTACTTAAAAAGTAGCGAAGGAAATCCCAGCTTGTATTGGGAAATGCTTATGTTTGAATGAGATATACTTACGGATGTGCACGAATATCTCATTCAAACATAAGCATTTCCCAATACAAGCTGGGATTTCCTTCGCTACTTTTTAAGTAGCTTTTACTAATTTTATTTTAAATAAAAACATCATTATATATATATATATATATATATATATATATATATATATATATATATATATATATATATATATATATATATATATATATATATATATATATATATATATATATATATATATATATATATATATATATATATATATATATATATATATATATATATATATATATATATATGTATATATATACCTACACATATATATAAATAGCAAATAATACACGGGATTTGATATTAGTAATATATAATTCAATAAAACTTAAATGATAATGATACTTAAATGCTATAAATCCTGCAAGATTTTCCTGTATATTACGAGAAATGATTTTTTAATTTGGACTTACCTTATTTTAATAATAAGGTATGGACTTGACGTGTTTTGTAAATTATTACTTTGGACTTGACTTGTGTTGCAACTGCAGAAACGGGACTTGCCTTGTTTTGGCACAAATGTTTTGGCACAATTATTTTTACCCTACATGATACATTATAATAGAGAACTGACAACCCTGAATCTCTTAATACAAAATACTGGCCTTTTTGTCCGCTCCTTTTCGCGCTTCCACTGCGATTTCTGGCGACTTTTTTTTGCGCGATTGATCAGACGGGACCTTCCTGTACGGGTTTCTCTATTCTTTTTTCAGGAAACTTAATAAAAAGTGATTGAAAACTGGACAAAATCACGAGGCGGTATCAAAGTGACTTGCAATCAAGCGCTGCCATTGGGCAAATCGGACCAGCCTTGTTTTGAAAGGAGGGTGCGCTTGACCTGACTTATTTTGATGCTAAACGGTAGTTTGTTTCGTTTATAACGAAGAATCTCTGTGGATCTGACTTGATTTGAAGTTAAAACTTATTTTTAAATGTTAAACAGATCAATATTCAACAATAATCTTTGTTGGACCAAAAAGTGGATCTGACTTGTTTTGATAATACAAGTACTCAGGATGTATAAAGTTCCGGACGAAAATATTCTTCTTCCGATATTCGTCTTCCTCCGTTGGTTCCTATCCCGCTTTAGTTAGAATCCTCCAATTGCTTAGGATGCACTTGGATATCTATTAAAGCGCGGGGGGGGGGGGAGTTAGGGGTTTTGGGGAATGGGGGTTTGTTTGCTGGTGGGGTGGTTACATTTAGAAGGATGTTGCGGGGGTAGCGTTGCAGTGGGGTGCGTTGAGGGGGCAGGGGTTAACGGGGTTGTCTGCCTGCCGGGAAAGCTTTGGAGGGACACAGCCGTTTTTTTACAAGCATTAAATAAATATTTTTGAAAACATGTCCGTTTGTTGCAGGTGGTGGGAAGTGCGTGCGGGCAGCGCGGCCAGTACACGTTCTACAAAGCGCTCCGCGTCTCCGGACGCGGCGGCCGCGCTGACCGGATCCTCGCCATCGGAGACTTCTTCCTCGTGCGCCTCTGGCAGGACTCCGAGCTCATCAGCGTCGGTGAGTTGACAACGGAAACAGTTGACTTCTTCTTCTTTTCTACTGGACAGGCGGCTGATCCACGGGTTGTTGGAGGGGGCGCTCTCCCTCTTAGCTCTCGACCACATCGACTATTTTTTTATTTTCTTTTGAAGAACTTCATGGGGAACATATTTATATTAAGTAAAATTTATGATTGTACAAATGAATAGTTACGGGCAGTGTTGTGTCAATCGACATGAAAAATGTAGTCGTGACTAAAGTTAATCATGATTGAAATAATTATGACTAAAGTTAATCAAATCGAAGACTATCGCGGTTGTTTGACATTATAAATAGGATAGAAAACGAATTTACCGCGTGAAATTTGTAGGACCCGACGTTTCGGTGACGTTGCAGCCGCCGTTGTCTAGGGTAGACTAAAGAGCTGTCAGTCCGTTGTTTTGCGGGTAGGCCGCAAACCGCTGCCGCCGCTGCTTAGGTTATAACGGTGGTGGGGGGCCGGGCTCGGAGCGCGGGAATTTTTAAAATCCGTCTTGCACACAACACTCACTGTATCCTGTTTTACGTCTTTGCGTTCGGCGTTCGGCGGCGGGAACATTTTAAGAAGAGGGTTCCACGTAGAAGAGAGTTTGTAGAGATGACGGCTACAAACTCTCTTCTACGTGGAACCCTCTTCTTAAAATGTTCCCGCCGCCAAACGCCGAACGCAAAGACGTAAAACAGGATACAGTGAGTGTTGTGTGCAAGACGGATTTTAAAAATTCCCGCGCTCCGAGCCCGGCCCCCCACCACCGTTATAACCTACGCAGCGGCGGCAGCGGTTTGCGGCCTACCCGCAAAACGGACTGACAGCTCTTTAGTCTACCCTAGACAACGGCGGCTGCAACGTCACCGAAACGTCGGGTCCTACAAATTTCACGCGGTAAATTCGTTTTCTATCCTATTTATAAAGTTAATCATTCTATCGTCAATCGGTTGTTGATTTTTCTTGTGGGGTTATCTTAAAAGTGTTGTCTACGAGAACAATCCACAACGTTTGGAAGATTTAAGAAGAAATATTGAAGAAAAAATTAGATTGATTCCTCAGCAAATTCTTCGAAATGTCTTCGAAATGTCTTCGAGTCTTCGAAATGTCGTCCGCAAAAGATTTGAAGATTGTCGCCAAACAAACGGTCGTCATTTAGCTAATGTGATATGTGTCAATAAATAAATAATTACAATAAGCATTTTTTTTACTATTGTTCGATATAGTTGGATCGTTCTGAGATAACCTGTATAATATATGTAGGTTAGGTTCGTGGCGTTATGTCCTCTGTAAGTCTTGAAATGCCTAGTTCCCTAATAAATTAAAAAAAAAACGGTTTTATTGCCCCCAAGACTTTCCCGGCATGCAGACAGACCCCCACCCCCGCCAGGCGGTGAGGGGGCTAGAATGGCCTTGTCGTTCGCCTGTTGTGCGATAGGAATTGACAATTGCGGGCTGTATAGGAGGTGGTCTTCATCCTGCAGCGTTCCACAGTCGCATGGTTCCACAGAGCCTGGGTAGTACTCTGGCCTTATGGTTAGTTTCCCGTGGGAATCAACCTTCTGGCGCTCCTGGACGGTCTGCGCACCGTGCGGCATAAGCCAATCGATTGCGCACTCTGACTAACAGTCGGGGGAGTCTGGAAGCAGTACTGTTTCCTATAGAGCGGGGGTGGTTGCGGACCTTACGGCGACTGCTCTTGATTGAAACGACCATCGGCTACCCGATCCTGGGTGAACAGCCGGGCAAAGGATGCCGTGGTCCGCGATAGATTCGGTATACACCGTTTCACCGCTTCGTAAGGGAGAGGACAGCGCAAGCGACCTCGAAATCGTAACCAATCGAGAGACTGGAGTAATCTGGTCGCAATTGGAAGTCAGGGCGTGAGTGTAAGCCCGCTGGGTAACACTCCTGGCTATCTCGCGGTTAAGGCGTTGGCCTCTTACGGGTTTGTGGCGGAGCTAGACCGTGGACTGTTTTGTCCAAGTCTACTGCGTTTACTCCAGGGAGATAGAACGACTAATCGTTTAAACTTCTCGAGGGGACGGACTCGCCCGCTGTAGTCGACAACCCTAGTAGCAGAGAGATATGGAAACAGAACCTGCACAGGCATTTTGAATCTTCTGAATCAGTAATATACATGTTTTAAATCTAAAAGATACAGTATTTCTTTTTTAAAACTTCCAAAGAGTTACATATGATACAGTTTGTACCTCATTGTCACTTTTTTGTTTATTCCGCAGGTGAGCTGCAACTCGTATGGTTGGACCGAATCAGCGATTGCACCCTTGTCAGCATCCGCCTCTACTTCATGCCGGAGAACACACCCGAAGGTCGAAGCGGACACGGCGAGGTCAGTTCATTTCTTTATTTTTATGTGAATATACTAACGATATTGGGATCCTTTTGGCCGGTTTTAGTCTAGGATGCACTATTCTATAATAACTAGATTTGCTATGGTTGCCTAATTCTTTTGGCCATGGCTCTATTCATACGATTATGTATTATTTATAAATAGGATAGAAAACGAATTTACCGCGTGAAAAATTGTAGCACCCGACGTTTCGGTGACGTTGCAGCCGCCGTTGTCCAGGGTAGACTGAAGAGCTGTCAATCTGTTGTTTTGCGGGTAGGCCGCATACCGCTGCCGCCACAGCGTAGGTTATAAAGGTGGTATCCTGTAAAGGATGTAATACCACTGCAAACCCCGAGTGTGTATAAAGTCGAATGCAGTTGCGGTCTAGCCTACGTTGGACAAACAAAACGGCCCATAGCCACGCGACTGACAGAACACATCAAAGCTGTTAAAAACGTTCAGCGAGAAAAATCGGCGATCTGCGAACATATATTGGATAGCGGAAGTAACCACTGGATGCAGTTTCAAAATCCCATTGTGCTATCCAAGGAACAATTCCACTTTCCTCGCATGATCCGGGAAGCCATTGAAATAAGAAGAACCCCGAACTTCAATAGAGACGACGGTTCAAAACTCTCTTCTTCGTGGAACCCTCTTCTTAAAATGTTCCCGTCGCCGAACGCCGAACGCAAAGACGTAAGACATGATACAGTGAGTGTTGTGTGCAAAACGGATTTTCAAAATTCGCGCGCTCCGAGCCCGGCCACCCACCACCGTTATAACCTACGCAGTGGCGGCAGCGGTATGCGGCCTACCCGCAAAACAACGGATTCACAGCTCTTCAGTCTACCCTGGACAACGGCGGCTGCAACGTCACCGAAACGTCCGGTGCTACGATTTTTCACGCGGTAAATTCGTTTTCTATCCTATTTATAATGTCAAACAACCGCGATAGTCTTCGATTTTATATTATATTATTTGTCTATAAGTATAGTGTCGACCATTTATTTATACCTGTATGAACAATTTTGATGATTTAAATCTAAAAGGATAACAAATTGTATGCGTTTTGGAACGTGTTCGCACTCAACCGGACACAAAATACAAAACGAAAGCAACTCGTGTAGCTACGCGGGATGGGAAGAGTTTAAAGGGGGATAGTAAAACACTTTGAAAACTTTGCTTGACGATCGCCCCGACACCTGTGCAAGCCAGGGCGTCCAAACGCACGGGGTTGGTTAACAGTAGCAAATATATTATGACATATTAGGTAGCGAGTTGACGTTTATGCAGTGGCGATGGGGGTATACAATAAAATTATACAACAGTCTAAAACCTATTGAACACATTTCAAGATGTTTTAAAGAAATAAATGAGTACGTAACAATTTTTTTACGATGTAGTTGGATGATCTTCTGGTCGTACATCTTACAACGGCTAAAATTGACGTACACATTGGATTTCCTGTATAATATAACTAGCTGACCCGTGCCCACTTCGTTGGGCGGTAAAACTTTTTACTTGTGATGAAATTATGAGTGTGGTTCGGTTAGTACTTATTGCTATGATTTATTTCCTGTCTGCCAAAACAAGGTTTATATTTTTGCTGCCATGTATGTATGTATTTGCATGCCAATTTGACTATATTACCGTTATTTGTGAGTGTCTTCTTGTGAGTGTCTTATTTGTGAGTGTCTTATCTCTTTAACCATTTATGCAGTAAAAGTGAAATTATATGCAATAAAAGGGAAAAGTCTTTTGTTTTAAACACTTGAGACGATAAATTTACTTATTTTGATAATAATTCATAATTGTTGATAATATGACCAATAAACATGACCTAACGATTTAAATTATTTTTTAATATAAAATACTACTGTTTGTTACTTAAATATAAAAGTTAGACATTCTCTGTATACTATATTAGATGTAATGTACCAAAATTATTGTCTTTCAGGAGTTCCAACCCGAGATAAGGTCGGGGTTCCATATCTATGTCGTATTATCCTTTAACCACTTATGCACTAAAAGGGAAATTTTATGCAGTAAAATGGAAAAGTATTTTCTTTTAAACACTTGAGACGATAAATTTACTTATTTTGATATGAATTCATAATTGTTGATAATATGACCAATAAACATGACCTAACGATTTCAATTATTTTTTTAATATAAAAAAATACTTTTTGTGACTTAAATATAAAAGTTAGGCATATGCTGTCGCTGACTTTTTTGTAGGCATTATCAAGCTCTACAACTTTTCTCTAAAACTCAATCATATATCTGTCATCGTTGAGGCAGCGTTCGTTAGAAACGTTTTCAGTCGACCGTTTTTTCTACGAATGCAGACGTGTGCAGATTATTAAACTCAAACGAGTTTTTGATATTTAGAAATTTTATTGTGGTTTAATAATTAATTACGTGTATAATTTATAAGTGTTTATTGTTGTTGAATGATGGTATTGTTTAACAACGTTTCATCACAAATTGTTTTAGCCACCACATTCATAAGAAACAGAACTTAACGCGTAAAATAATTAGCTTTAATTGATAATTCATGCTTTTTTTGTATATTCTGAATGAATAAATTGAATACTGAATAAATGATTTGTCACAGAGAAAATGAATACGGTAAGATACATTTTTCATAAGTTAGACATTCCCCTTCATACCTCCTCATAATTTAGACATATCTCCATGTTTCTCTATTGCTTATATTAAGTAATTACAATTTATCTGTATGATCTCACCGATTACTCACTACTAAAATTAAAAAAAATGTGCGTGTCAGCTCCGACGCGCGACTGGAGTGTGATTCTCTCAGATTGCAATCTGCTGATTTGATATATGTATGTCTCATGTCATGATTCGACAAATGTATGGTCAGTATGGGTTGGCTCGGAAGCTGGCAAATTTCATCGAAGTTGGGTATTGTTGCACTCTTTTCAATTTTCGAACGTAACTCTTTTTGTTAACGTTCAAACTTTCAATTTTACTGTCAATCAAATTCTCATACCCCGGGGGCTTTAAAAGAAATCGATTCTTAAGTAGTAAAGTCAAATAAATCTATCTATCTATCTATATATATAAAACAAAGTCGGGTTTGTTCGAACACTTATATTTCGAGAACGGCTAGACCGATTTTCATGGTTTTTGATTTGTAGTATTTGTCTCCGTCCCGAATAACAGAATAACTATTAAAAAAACGAAAATTGGGAAATTGACGAAACATTTTAATAAAATAAAAAACATTTTCCCATACAAAATGTAAATCCGTGTTTTTCTCATGGTCAGTTGTACGTGGCATGTTCACGTGTCGGCAAATCATCCGCTATATTTGTTCTTGCGCCTGAAAAAGAAACAAAAAATGTCGTAGCTATGTCAGAAGGTGCTTCAATGAAGCGAATTAAACCGAGTGCATCCCATGCTGCACAATATGTACATAAATAGTTTCATTCAATCATTTCTTGCTGACACGCGATTGATACACTTAATTTTTGTACTTTTATATTTCTTTTTGTGAACTTAATATTTGCGAACTTAATATTTATTTTGTATTCATTGTATTACTTTCATAAAATCATAAATTAAGTTCAGCTAATCTGTAACACGACATTCATTGACTGTTAGGCGGTACGAAGTTCGCCGGGTCAGCTAGTAAATAAGTAAAATAAAATAATTCTTATTTTTTCTGGTGGTCTACAAAGTGATCTTTTCGGATTTACATGTATCCTCCCCTTAAATCATTAAATTATGTACAAATGTGACAATTAAACAGGTTTTTTTCGTGATTTGGCCAAAACGTGTAACGATTTTTTAAATAACCTTGCCATTTTTAGTGACCTGTCTTTTGAGGTAAAAATCAAGCTGTCGGTATATTACTGTACTGTCGGCCTTCGATAAATTATCTGTTAAATTCTATAAATTATCTGTGCTTCGCAACGTGCCCATACCGTTTTATGCAACTTATGACGTATTTACCACTGACCAATGCATACTCGGGAGCTAATGGGCCCTGTCGGTCAGGGTCGCTCACACTCACGGGTGCTCCACGCATGAAGTGCGAGCCTGGGCAGGACTCTGGCTTGATGGCCAGTTCCCCCAGGAGTCATCGCGGCGTCAGACAATCGATTGTGCATTCTGACTGACAGTAGTCAAGAAACAGTACTGTCTCCTGTAGAGCGGGGACAGTTGTTCACCTTACGGCGACTGCGAAGTGCAAAGACAAGTAATTGCAGGCGTTATTGGATGATGACCCAAGTCAAACTTAACGGCAATTAGCAGAAACATTACACCTGTCACAAGAAACAATCAGCAGACGTTTACGAGCAATGGGGAAAATCAATAAACTCGGTAAATGTGTCCCACGTGCTATGAATGAACGTCAACAAGCAAATTGCAAAGTGACTTGTGACATTCTGCTTCTACGCCATGAAAGGAAATCATTTTTGACGATATAGGTCATTCAAGGACAGAGAATGGTCTTCTGCAAGTCATCTCTTAAAAATAATATACCTGCATAAATATAATATATCTACGAATATACAGGGTGTTCGGCAGACGGTTGTACATACGATTATGACGGACAAGTGAGGCCCTCACCTACATGCTTGGCCCCAAAAATTTAACCTAGGCCTCACGATTTTTTTTAAATTATTTTTTTGTAATATGGCGAAATTTTTCATTTCCATGGCTTTAAAAACTCCATTAACTTCATTTAAAACTGATTAAACAGTCAACATTTTTTTTTATTCGTATCTAAATTACTAGCAGAATAATAAAAAAAAAATTGGTTCAGACAACCACCATTAAAAAAAAATAGCCCTGTTTTTTTTTCAGCAATTTACGTCAGTTTTGGTGAAATGATCAATACCTCCTGTTATTTTGAAATAAAATACGTAAATTGCATACCAATAGAAAGGGCATAACCTAGAGATGTTTTGATTAAATTTGAAGCGCTCTACCTCTTTTTTTTTTTTTTAATGCAATGAGAAATTGACATTTAAGATTATTTTTAAAGTGTTTTTGTACTTTAGGGCTAATTTTTTTTAATGGTGATTATCTGAGCCAAATTTTTTTTCATTATTAATCTGCTACTAATGTAGATACGAATAAAAAAAAAATTTTACTATTTTATCAGTTTTAAATGAAGTTAATGGAGTTTAAAGCCATGTAAATGAAAAATTTCGCCATATTACAAAAAAAATCATTAAAAAAAAATTGTGAGGCCTAGGTTAAATTTTTGGGGCCAAGCATGTAGGTGAGGGCCTCACTTGTCCGTCATAATCGTATGTACAACCGTCTGCCGAACACCCTGTATTTATATATGTGTGTATTTAAGTATATGTATCTATATATGTGTATGTGCATGATATGAGTACCTACGTCAGTTATGCTTCTCCACCCAAGTCCGAAAATAACAAATAAATTAATAGTTTTTAAAAAAACACTAAAAACACGCTTTTATAAATGCACGTAAAAACCAAAAAAGAGGAGCAAAGCTATTTTATTTTTATTTATTTATTATTTATTTCATATTTACAACAGGGTTTCGCCCGGTTCCCTGAGGTGACGCTAGAGCCATGATATTATTAACCACCCTCATGCCATTCAGTCCTCGGCACGTTTCTCACCTTGGCTTGGGTGGGATCTTTAATAACCTACTACCCTATTTACACGTCAATATACATCATATATAGATACATCAATATTATTCTATTTACAGGTCTATATACATTTTATACAGGCACCTATGTCAATATTTACACTATTTACACTCAATATTTACAAGGCAATATATAATAGGTTTGTTATAACCTTGAAACCTGATCGTGTTCAAAGTCCATTAAATGACTTTTCTCACAAGTGCAAACACGACTATGATACGATATTCCATCATGGAATGCCAGTTCCTGTCTTCCGGCTTCATCATCAGACCTTGAAACTTAATCGTGGTCAAAGTTCATTACAAGACCTTTCTAACAAGTCCAAACACGGCTATGATACGATATTCCATCATGGAATGCCAGTGCCTATCTTCCGGCTTCATCATCAGACCTTGAAACCTAATCGTGGTCAAAGTTCATTCCGAGACTTTTTTAACAAGTCCAAACACAGCTATGATACGATGTTCCATCATGAAGTTCCAGTTCATATCTTCCGACTCCATCATTAGATCAGTTCGAGAGTACCATATTATTGTATTGTCATCAGAACTACATACAGCTGCCAATTTTCATGACGCTACGATCCTTGGAAGATTTAGATTCCATTACATAGTTAGTTACATAATAAAAGCGTGTTAATAAGTCGGTATGCCCAGATACAGGCTATATTCGGCCTGGTTGGGCATGCGCTGAGCATGGTCATGTGAATGTGGGTTGTCGTTTACTTCGTACCATTACTTGGTATCATGACCATTTTATGAATTCCGCATGTTATGTTTAAAATAGAATTTAAAAAAAAAGAAATAAACATTTTTGCATCAAAATCTAACGGATGACGAAAAATGTTTTTTTTTTAAATCCGAAGCGGAAAAAAATGTGGCTTTCACCTGGCGAAGCACGGCCAAATCGCTTTGGCAAGAAAACCATGCTCGGTATCTTGTGGGACCAGAGCGGTATTGTGTATTATGAACGAAATGGTTATTTGTGGTTATTTGTGGTTATTTGCGGTTATTTGCGGTTATTTGCGGATATTTGCGGAATGGTATATTTGTGGAATGGTTCACAGCAAACAATCTGCTACTAAACGAAAAGAAAACAAAATGTATAAAATTCTCACTTCCAATATGTAAAGCAGATAGGGCCAAATATTATCATAAAAAATGAGCGCCTAGAACTGGTCGATTCCACTATTAGACAAAAAGCTACAATGGGCCCACACATTAAGAAATTGGCCGACAGGCTAAGTTCTGCTGCATATGCTGTAAAAAAATTCGTAATTTAACAGATATAGACACCGCGAGGCTGGTTTACTTCAGTTATTTTCACAGCTTGATATCGTATGGCATCTTGCTGTGGGGTCATGCTGCTGACGCTGATAAAATATTTATACTGCAGAAACGAGCCATCCGCGCTATTTATAAATTAAGTGCTAGACAGTCGTTACGCGGAAAATTTAAAGAAATCAATATTTTGACACTTGCATCTCATTACATCTATGAAAACTTAATGTATGTGCATAAAAATAAAGAACTGTTTAAAAAAACTCTGATAGGCAATGGTGTCAATACTAGAAATAAAAATAAACTTGCTGACCATCAAAGTCGACTCTCCAAAACCACGAAATCATTCAAAGGGCAATGTATACGCTTCTACAATAAAGTCCCAGAAAACATGCAAAAATTATCTGTGATACAATTTAAGTCATTTATTAAGAAGAAGCTGTACTCAGGCTCACGCAGTACTCAGAAAGGGCTGCTATAAAATAAGTGATTATCTAGACGACAAAGACCCTTGGAAATAAAATGGTTACCTCGATGATTTATATCACGTTATATGTCACAATAATTTGTTATAATTCACAATAATTTCATTTTTATATCATTTATGTATGTTTGTATGTATTATTGACGCCAAAACGTTACGATTTCGTACTAAAAACTCCTATAAACTCCAAAAAATATTTTTTAAGTTGTGTCATTTGTATATGGCTACAACATACCTATTA
Organism: Micropterix aruncella; assembly: GCA_944548615.1. NCBI lineage: Eukaryota > Metazoa > Arthropoda > Insecta > Lepidoptera > Micropterigidae > Micropterix > Micropterix aruncella. The sequence continues at coordinate 15,017,987 of OX155974.1, read as the reverse complement.
TAACATCATAATTTTATGCTTTTATATTCGATTCGAATCTAACGTACTGTCGCCATCTATCGAGCGGCTCTCGAAATACGTCGGTAAAACAGCCACCTGCCATAGCACATCTGACATTTCTATCTGTACGTCATTTCTACATTCGTCATTCTAGACTCCGACATCAGCGGGTTAAAAAACACAGCTATCTATCTTTCTCGCGTGCGTGCGTGCGTGCGTGCGAGAGACGCGCGCAGTCCTCGCTGCGCAAATTTTGATCCAAGACTCCGCTCAATTTTCGAACTTTACTTACATTAAAAGAAAGAACCGCTTTTTATTATTATATTTTACTACCCGTCAAATTGTCGTACCAGAGTCTTTAAATGAAATCGATTATTAAGGAGTAACCTCCAAAAATCGTTTGTTTCACCTCAAGACTTTCCCGGCTAGCAGACAATCCCCTCCCCTCAATCCCCCACCCCCACCTGCCCATCCGATAGTGATTGTGTCAAGAGACTATGATAGCAAAAGCAGTACCTATATTTTATTTTAGTATTTTGTAGTATTTCGATGGTATTTTTCAATGGCTATTTTTCAATATGATGTTGTGTTTTCTAAAATACGCCTTTTTTTGCGTCGCTTGTATAAGAGGTATTTAAACCACAATTTGGTTGATACCCCAAGACTTTCTCTGAAAGCAGATAACCCCCCCCCCCCCGCCATACCCTACAATTACAATTTAGTTCTGCTCCAGTAGGTGCGTTTTGGGAGTTAATGGGCCCTTGCTGAGTTGGCCACGAAGACCCATTCTGTTCAGGGTTGGTCACAGTCACGGGTCAACACCTATCCGACGGCCTCCACGCATGAAGTGCGAGCCTGGGTAGGACTCTGGCCTTATGGTCAGTTTCCCCTGGGAATCAAACTTCTGGATCTCCTGGACGGCCTGCGCACCGTGCGGCGTAAGCCAATCGACTGTGCACTCTGACTAACAGTCGGGGGAGTTTGGAAGCAGTACTGTTTCCTATAGAGCGGGGGTGGTTGCGAACCTTACGGCGACTGCTCTTGAAACGACCATCGGCCATCCGATCGTGGGTGAACAGCCGGGCAAAGGACCCTGTGGTCCGCGATAGAGTCGGTATACACCGCTTCACCGCTTCGTAAGGGAGAGGGCCGCGCAAGCGACCTCGAACTCGGAACCAATCGAGAGACCGGAGAAATCTGGTCACAATTGGAAGTAAGGGCGCGAGTGTCGGCCCGCCAGGTAACATTACTGGCTATCTCGCGGTTAAGGCGTTGGTCTCTTACGGTTTGTGGCGTAGCTAGATGGTGGACTGTTTTGTCCCCAAGTCTTCTACGCTCACTCCAGGGAGATAGAACGACTAATCGTTAAAACTTCCTGAGGTGACGGGCTCGCCCGTTGTAGTCGACAACCCAAGTTGCTCCAGTAGGTAGGCTTTCCTACACTTGGATGCGTCTTTGTCTCTAAAATTTTAAATAATGTAATTAATTAAAGAATATTTAACTATCATGATATATTTGTGGCAATATAAATTAATTTTAGTAAATTATAATTGGTTTGAAAACCATTTATAAATAGAAAATAATCTAATAATCAAAATTGCTGATCAAAAATAGAGCTCAATGTCTGTAGACATCGGGACATCACGCTCAAAATCCTTTCATAAGTCTTTGGCTACTTGCCGGGAAAGTTTTATGGTGACACAGCCGTTGTTTTTAGTATCAGAAGGTGTAATAAAAACTGAAAAGTAAAAAAGCGTTATGCTATCAGAAGGTTGTAATGATATGCTGCTAAATCCCATCAAGCAGTTAATTAACAGTATGAGATCCAACCTTTGCCAACGCCTCCCGCCCCCCGCCTCGCCCACCTAACCCCCTGCCGATCGTGTGGGGTCAGGAGGGGGTGGGGGGGGGGGGCGGTAGAAATACCCTTCATCCTCTCCACCCTACCAGGACAGGGAAGGCAGGAAAATAGAGCACGTTTAGTACACGCGTATCCGACGACGCTACTCAAAATAACCAATATGCCCACTGTGTTGGATATTTAAGTGGCATGCAGTCGAAGCTTGCATCATTGATTATATATGGCACTAGTGATATTACCCGAGGTGTTGCCCGTATTAAATCCGTGCTCAAATACTTATGTTTACAAATTTTCATCGCGATCAGTTGAACAGGAAAGATGTTGATGTGCTGCAGCACCCTCTAGTGACGAGTTACAACCAAGTGGATATAACGCGAAAATACTATCCGCTCTCAAATACCTATGTATACCATTTTTATCATGGCGATCGAAAGTTTATGTGCTTCAGAGCCATCTAGTGACGAGATACATTATATATATCCTTCTAGCCGTGTTCGGCCATAGCGACTGCATTGTAGATTCTAGTGACTTCTTCAGTCTTCTCAGAGTCCATTGTTCGGAAGCAGTCAAGTGCGCAGGCTATATTATAGTGCACAGGTGGGCGCGCGACCACGGGTGCACTCTCTCTTCCTCCCTCTTCTGAACCCGATGGAACGGAGACCGTTACGACCAGAGAAAAGTTTGGATGCAGATAAAATAAAATTAATTAATTAATCGCCAACACAGCAATTGCTGTCATTGTTAAATTTGTACTCAATATTGCAGAGCTATTTTTTTCGGATTTAGTTCGTTTTTTTACACTGCCATTTATGAAATTGGTAGTTATGGCTTGTGGTGATGTTTGAGGTTTTTCTGGAGCTATTGTAGAGATGACCGGTGACTTATTGGTAGTTGTTGTAGTAGGCGGTGATGTAGAAGATGCATTATTGGATTTATCCTGGTTTACTGATGATCTCGTGTTGTTGCTCATGGGGCTGTGTTGAATACAGCATACAGTCTCTTGTTCTGACATTATACAAAATTGTGATAGTTTCCCTTTTGGCAAATCCCCGTCAGTTTTTGGACAATTTTCCGGCGGTAGACATACTCCTAAAACGCCATTTATTTCACATGACTCGTCACGGCAGTGTATATGCCAGGTCCCTTGGCACTTCCGCAAAAGCTCTTTCCAATACTGGTAACGGCGATTATGTTGAAGAGGCATTGGTTGTCAGCTATCGTCACTTGCAGAGGTCCACCACTATCGCCTCCTTCTAAGCTGCCAGCGCACAATTGATCGTCCGTTATACCTTGCGGTAACCTCCTTCTGAGAGTCTTTGCATATAGTCTTCGACAGGTCGGCTGGTCAATCAAATCCACAACAAAGTGGATAGGTAGGCGAAAATATTATCCGTTCTCAAATACCTATGTATACCAATTTTTATGGCGATCGGTTTGAAACGTATAGAAGCTGACGAGCTGCAGCGCCACCAAGTGGCGAGTTACAACAAAGTGAATAGCGCAAAAATATTATCCGTGCTCAAATACCTATGTATATCAATTTTCATGGCGATCGATTGAACGGTATAGAAATTGATCTGGCGAGTTACAATAAAGCTGACATCATAAAAACCTTCTCCAAAAAAATATACTTATATGTACCACCATTTTCCGTTGGGATAAAATTAACACACACTCACAAGCATGTTTCACCCACACATGCATATAAAAACCATAATAGGGTTGGTCGTAAGAGATTGTCGTATGATAATAAACCTGCCCATTGTGAAATTTACACACAAACAAACAAAGCGAAGATCCGTAAGATAAAAGGTGAACGAAACTGACTAAATAGTTTTGTAACGGTTAGCAACATATATATTTTGCGACTATCAATTAATTCACACGGTAACATTTTTCGCATGAATTCTGTCTGACCTAATTTATAACATAATTAATCAGAATTCATAAACGTGTCTTTCGCGCTCAGCATTTTTCAAACGTTTCTTTTAATATACGCCTCAGCCTGACGTCATTCTAAACTGTCAAAATGTTGGCTTTATAAACCGCAATTTTACTTTCCTGACGACCTATCGGAAAGGAAAGTATTGTGATCGCGCTAAAAAAAAAATTGAGATGAAGATGGGAATATATATTTTGAGACTCCCTGAGACGATTGAGACTCCAGACCGATCTCTGTCTGTATGTATGTCTGTATGTCTGTATGTCTGTATGTATGTATTCTTCCACGATAGCGCCCAGACGCTTAATCGGATTGAGCTGAAATTTGGTATATAAGCTTCTGTTAACCGTCGGAGGAACCCATTAGTTTTTGGAGTCCCTACGCCCTACGGTTGTGGTACCTCCCATACAAATTTGGGGTTCCCGGCGAAAAAATTGTTTCCGCGATAGCGCCCAGACGCTTAATCTGTCTAAGTTAAAATTTGGCATAGAAGCTTCTGTTAACCATCGGAAGAACCTTTTAGTTTTTGGGGTACTTACGACCAACGTTTGGGATACCTGCCATACAAATTTGGGGAACCTTGATTACATCGTTCGTTTTTTCGCACCTCCCCGGATACTAGTCAGGAAAGTCTTGGGGTGACACAACAGATTTTTTCATATAGAATCGCAATTTTTCAAACAATCTCGATCACACCATGTCACTTATTGGTAAGCGTCTCTGTAAAATTAATTCAATAAATAATAGTCAAAAGTACAGAAAAGCTACTTGTAACTTAGCATTAAATTCTATAATCTACTCCCTAGAAAATTTAAATGGGAGGACATAAAATTTAAAAAAACATCAAAGAGGTGCTGATAGGCCACCCTTTCTATAATCTGGCCGAATTTGATTTTCCAAATATTGTGCCCATTTAAATTACTTAAAAAATTAGAGCCTTATTGTCTGATTATTTTATATGGTCTTATATCTGTACTTTTAGTTTAAAATGCATAACGTAGCTTTAATTTGATTATTTAACATTTTACTGACAATTTGAATATTACGATAAATAATGTTACTACGTATCTTTTCGAATTACTAACTACTTCAAATATTAGGCTTCTATTTTGATTATTTTTATTTATAGTTTGACAATCTAGTAGTTAATTCTTGATTACCTATGTATGTTCAGAAAAGAGTGGTAACGAGACTTACTACCTAACCCAATTATTTTGACACGTCTAAGAGTGGTCTTTAGCCGTCAATTGGACACGACGAAAATGTAATGTAATGTAATAAATTGTTAAATACTAATGTTTGTGTTTCTCTAATCTCTTGTTCGCTGAGGTATAAATCGACGTAAGATTGGAAGCCTGGTTTTCGCACATCATCAGAAAGAGCGACCAGGAACTCCTCCAACAGTTTTGAGGAGGTGGTTTCTCAAAACTATCTAATCAGTTTCTTAATTTTTCAAGTGTTTCGTAAATTTGCAATATTTCTTTTCAATTGTTTATTTAAGTAGCCTGTTCCGTAAACTTTCAGCGTAGACCTATATACATTTTATATACTTTACTGTTATCGCTTGTCCAAAAATCGCTACACATTATTGTTTAGAGATAACCCACGGAGGAAAGTGGTACGCTGTCGTCAAGTGTACGTTTTTAGCTTATCGCAGTATGTCCGTGTGTTGACTGTACCCCCCCTCCTTCCCTCCCCCCACCCTTTGCCTCCTCCCCCCCACCGTTGCCGTCTCAGCGAGTACTGCATTGTACCCAAGGATAGCAACGGATGGCCGACAGAGGTAACTACGTTCACAGATAAATTACTTATTTCCTTACTATATTAAAGTTTTTTAAAGAAATTCAATAATAAGAACCGAAAAGGTGAAAGTTAATCTATGATATTAATTTCTGAAAGAGAAAACAGTAAGAAATAAAGGTGCGGTACCTAAGTTATAATTTTATTATTATTATTTAATTTTTTTCTTTTAATTTCTGCGGGAAAAAGATAATTTAATTTAATTTAAAGCGGATTCACAAATATTACAATTTACAATATAGAACATCGAATTAAACTCAATTATTAAATGATTCTGCCCGATATCGCCTTACTAAGAATCATTATAACAATTGATATATTACAAAATCTTCTACACCGATCAAACGTTTTCTTGGATGCTTTGGCGGACATTTTATAAACAAGACGTAAATACATATAAATAAGTTGAAAAATAAAATTAGAAATGAAGAAATATAAACAAAAATCTAAATTGCCAACATAGTTAGAACAAATTAGATAGTACAACAAAACATATTTACTAAATAAAAATTAACGAACATAAACTATTTATTATAAATAGGATAGAAAACGAATTTACCGCGTGAAATTTGTAGGACCCGACGTTTCGGTGACGTTGCAGCCGCCGTTGTCTAGGGTAGACAACGGCGGCTGCAACGTCACCGAAACGTCGGGTCCTACAAATTTCACGCGGTAAATTCGTTTTCTATCCTATTTATAATGTCAAACAACCGCGATAGTCTTCGATTTTATATAAACTATTTATGTTTCCACCTATTAAACGATCATATAACGCGATATGCGTTTTAAAAGGAAAGATATACAAATAAAACTATTTTAAAATAAAAGCATTTAAAAAAAGTGAAATTGTTGTTTTTCTTTTAAATAATGCCGATATAAGTTCTAAGCTACTACCCTACTAGTTCAAAGTATAAAAGAGTAAATATAAAGTAGAGTAGAGAAACAAAATAATAAATATAATAAATTAATAGGTCATAAAATAATGAATAAACAAATAAAAAGAATGATAAAAATGAAGACATATGTAATATAAGTAATATATTCCTTGAATAAAATGATAATAATGAAATGATTAATGAATAGAAAAATATAAAGAAACTAAATAAATATATTAATAATTATGTAGGTACGGTTGGCTGTACGAAATCATGGAGCGATAAGCTCGCCGTATGTACTAATTAAAATAGAATTTTAGTTTTCTTTATCATTGATAGTGTTTTTAGTATAATAAAGGGATTTTTCTTATTTTTTTTCATGTTATGAGAATAAAACACGGTGTGAGAATAAAACTAAAAAAAGACAAAAGTTATCTAAACACAAAGATGAGAGGGATATATATATAATTACTTTAATAAATTGTAATATATTCATTATAAGATTTTTAACTGCTCTAGCTTTACTAACGTACATGATACGTCCGCTATATTCGCCCGAACGCAACAAATCGTATGCCGTACATTCAAGTACAGAAAAAAACAAAAAAATCGGAAACCCATAAAGCTTACGTGATACATCAAATTGTTTCTACGATTCTAAATACGAAAAATTGCCGTAAAAGGGTCTATTGTGTTAAAAGTTTTCTGGTATTTGTTATTAAGAAATCTATTGAAAAAAAAAACTAATTTTACCTACTTTTTTGAATAATAACCTAAAGGTAAGGCGGTTAAATGGGCCTGATTGGGGGTTTTGCAAACATATCAATATCCCTTAATACGTAATTGTAATGATAACAAGCTCAAGAAAGAAATGCATTTCGAGCATAAAAAGAATTGACAGCTTTCTATCGTTTCATCTTTCAAATTTATAATGTCATATCTGATAATATACATAGGTTATACACCTATTTATAAAAAAATAAATGTCCACTTAGAACAGGTTTTAATAGTCTAGCTAGATGATTTTAAAATAGCAACAGTTTTTGGCATATCATGTTATCTATAATAATATTATAAAGAGGTAAAGTTTGTGAGTTTGTGAGGTTGTAGGGAGTAATCTCTGGATCTACTGAACCGATTTAAAAAAATCTTTTACCAATAGAAAGCCACGTTATTTGTGAGTGTCATAGGCTATATTATGTTAATCCGAAAAATTAAAAAACCTTTTTCGTGGTTGTCGGATTTGCAAAGTAAGTCGGAGAAAAAACGGTCGAATGAAAACGTTTCTTACGAACGCTGCCTTAACGATGAGAGATATATGATTAAGTTCTAGAGAAAAGTTGTAGAGCTTGGTAATGCCTACAAAGAGTCAGCGACAGCATATGTCTAAATTTTATATTTAAGTCACAAAAAGTAGTATTTTATATCAAAAAAATAATTGAAATCGTTAGGCCATGTTTATTGGTCATTTTATCAACAATTATGAATTCTTATCAAAATAAGTTAATGTATCATCTCAAATGTTTAAAACAAAAGACTTTTCCCTTTTACTGCATATAATTTCCTTTTTACTGCATAAATGGTTAAAGAGATAATACGACATAGGTATGGAACCGCGACCGTATCTCGGATTGGAACTCCTGAAAGACAATACATATTGGTACATTACATATAATATAGTATACAGAGAAGTTTTGAACAATTAAAATAAACACAATTTATTCAATCATAATCATTTCATTCACTCATTTGAAACCCGGTAATATAGCCAAATTGGCATGCAAAGTAATAATGTTTACCGCCCAACGAAGTGGGCACGGGTTAGCTAGTCAGATATATACCTACTGCTGTTTTAATTTTATCTATGACATTTTAATTGTACATGTTGTACATTTTACTGTGGAAATTATGGACCACTAAGACCCATGTGTCACAGTATACCCCAGACCCTACATATGCACAGCTGGTATACTGTGCATGTGTAGGTCGGCCAAACGCACAGGTCAACACCCACCCTGCGGCCTCCACGCAGAAGTGCGAGCCGTGGTAGGACTCTGGCCTGCGGGCCAGTTTCCTCTAGGAGTCAGCCTTCGGGCGCTCCTGGACGTTTTGCACACCGTACGGCGTCAGCCAATCGAATTTGCATTCCGACGACAGTCGGGGATCCTAAATACAGTATTGTTTATAGAGCGGGGTAGTTGTTAATCTTATAGCAACTGCTCCTAATGACCATTCGGCTATAGAATATGATAGCCGGATATAGAATGCCGTGGTCCGCGATATATTCGGTAGACACCGCATCAACGCTACGTAAGGAAAGGACCGCGCATGCGACCTCGATCCTGTAACCAGTCGGGAGACCGGAGTAATCTGGTTGCAGCTGGAAGTAAGGGCGCGAGTGTCTGCTCGTTAGTTGATTAACCTGGTTATCTCGCAGTAAGGCGTTGGCCTAAAATGGGCGAGTGACGTAACTAAACGGTGGACTTTTTTCATCCCAAGTCTTCTACGTTAACCTCACGGAAGACAGAACGATCAATGAATGGATGAGGGAATGACTGAACGAGTGTCTAATTGTACCATTATTGCTTAAAATAATAATATTTTTAATTATAAATATAAGTCACAAAAGGCCATTTGTATTAACATTATCGTTAAATTCTTGAATAATGTCGACACTGCTTTTGGTATGAATAATTCATTTGACTGACATTCACTCGAATAAGTAAGAAATAATTTAATTTTAATCAAATCAATCAAACTAAATATCAACAGTGACTAAATAATTGGAAGATGAAATGGAGTTACTAAAAGAAACTATAATTAATTTTAATAAATACGATAGCAAATACCATGAAATTACACAACGTGCATATTATCATTGATTATTTAGCGTATTAGGTTGCTCAACGCCGTACTTCAATCTGGCAACCATGTTTTACTACGAAATGCAACGTGCGTATGTCACTCAAAGTATAAAAATAATAATCATCTATTATTATAAATATAATAGACGTATATGTGAGGTTTAAGACTAGAGGTATTTCAATTTAATTTATTTGTGTACATTTTGTGTATATTAGTATTTTATATTAGTATGTATATTTATTTTAAATATGTATTTATTGTATTTATGTATTACTATATATTAGTGTTGGGTTTAATAATAATTTCTTACTACTATATTTTTTTCGTATGTTGGTATAACTTTTTATGCTTGTGTATTTGTATTATGCAAGAATAAATGTTTTGAACTTTATACCAATAATAATTATATAACCGAACGTCATACATGTCAGCTCGCAATATGCTAAGTCAAATATCAGCATCCCTAGATACGGGCGTTCTTGCTCAGTTAGGTAGGTATGCGATGAGCCAACGGCTATGGGTTCAACTTGTTTTTCCTGCACGTTTTATTATACTGTATACCGAATATCATAGCCAATCGTCTGTAAATCATTTTTTTTAAATAAATAAATAAATAAATTATGTTTAGAGATACAGAATTTCCGCTAAAATTTGCATATAAAAAAATTTCGCTAAAATTTGCATATATTGCATATAACACAACTTTTTAATAGACCTAAAATTTATATTTAATATTTATTATTTAATATATTTAATAAAATTTATATGTAAATATAATATTTATATTATATTTATATACAGAGCGATTTCCAATGGTTAAATATTGGAAGTACAACAATGTTAGCTTCTAATTAATATTAAATATAAATTTTTGGTCGATTAAAAAGTAGTTTTATATGCAGTATATACAAATTTTAGCGAAATACGGTTTTCTTTTTTTTGCGAAATTTCTTTTTTTTTTGCGAAAATTCCGTATCTCTAATGATATTATATATTTTTATAAAAGAACAAACTGAAAATTTGTTGACGTATCTTCTCCCTTCCTGAAACACCTAAATACAACAATACGCAGAAAGCGTCCGTCGATTATATTATTCAATACGCTGAACAGATTTTTCTTCACAGGCGAATTCGTGTAGGTCGGTCGGCCTTAGATTCCACCGTTCTATAAATAGAGCGAGCCGGAGCCCGGAAGTCGGAAGTAGAGGTCGTATTGATTTTTTACATACCTTTTTGTGTACTTTCCGTGAATTGAATAAAGATTTGATCAAATTGAATAAAAACAAAAATTTTAATTTTGGTTTTTCTTTTTTTTTTATATACTGTGGGTGGCCATCACTCACAATAGAACCACCATGCAATTTGTCACATCCACATTTTGTCATATCCACATTGTCACATCCACATTATTTATTTTAATGAATAAATATAAATAAATATTTTTTCTCTAATTTAACGTTCAATATATTGAACTTTAAATTAGGGAAAAAATATTTATTTATTTAGAAATTGTCGTATAACAATAAACCCGCCCATTGTGAAATATCATAATGAAGAGTAGAAACAAACAAACATTTGAACCTTTAGACGACTAGGTACTTATTTGATATTTGGACAATTTAGGTACCCTGTGACACTCGGGATGACATAACGATTCTAACAATATTACAAACTTCTAAATCAGTTCCAGCGTTTAGAAGTTATAGTGAAATAAAGAAACGGAAAACATACATAGATCAACCCCGAATACATCACTCCATTTTTTGGGCAGTTGTGTAAAAAGTAAATAGTTATTATAATATAATATATAAAATTAATACCGTAACTCAAGCTATTTATCGGACATTATATATTATGTATAATGTATATAATTATTAATATAAAATTAATACCGTAACTCAGCTATTTATGGGATATTATATATAATGTATAATATATATAATTAATATACAAAATTAATACCGTAACTCAAGCATTTATCGGACATTTTAGGTATATAATGTTATATATAATATTATATTATATTAACTACCTACTTTTTACACAACTGCCCAAAAAATGGAGTGTTATGTATTCGGGGTTGATCTATGTATGTTTTCCGTTTCTTTATTCCACCATAACTTCTAAGCGCTCGAACTGATATAGAAGTTTATAATATTGTTAGAATCGTTATGTCATCCCGAGTGTCATAGGGTACCTACCTAAATTGTCTCTTTATAAAATAAGTACCTAGTCGTCTAAATGTTCAAATGTTTGTTTGTTTGTTTGTTTCTACTCTTTATTGTGATATTTCACAATGGGCGGGTTTATTGTCATACGACAATTTCTTACAACCAACCCTACTATGAAGTGTTTAGATGTATATAAGTGTGTGTCTTGTTATTGCATTAGATCGACAGAAATGAAAGCAACTCCGTTAATTATCCCAACGGAAAATGGTGACCCAACTGGGAATTGAACCCGGGACCTTACAATGTAAGATCAGGCAACCTAACCACTATGTCATCGGTCAAAATGTCAATAAATTGATATCAATATGTTGTGTTTAACCATAACTTCAAAACGCTCCAACTGATTTACAAGTATTTGGTATTGTTAGAATCGTTATGCCATCCCGAGTGTCATATGGTACCTTGACTATCCAAATATCAAGGAAATAGTTGTCTAAATGTTCAATTCTCCAAATGTCATTTAATTGCAATAAATATATCGTGTTAAGTTTCAAAAGAATGGCCTGATTGAGTACATTCCGAAAATATATATGTATATATATGAAAAATACCTACATAAACCACAAATATTTCATATGTAACCGTAATAAAAATAATTATAGACACAGCAGTTTACAGTTTGTAACGGCAGTCGTGTTTTTTATTCTTTTTAGTATTTTTTTTTATTTTAGTGACATCTAGTTACGAACGTAGTTTCGCCCGCTGAATATCGGAGGTATTTCGTTTAGAAACACTTCGCCGTAATATAATGCCATGTTTGTGTAGATGTATGTCTGATTATGTATACAGGCACAGCCAGTGGCGCGCAATCACCGAATTATAATGATATAAAAAAAGCAAATATAAAATGATGAAAAAAATGCAAAAATACCTCAAAATAATAAAAAAGGATTAAGAATAAAATATCCTTCATTCCTTTTGTACAGGACAATAGGCAAAAATGTATGGGCGCTGGGCCCGATAATAATAACGTATTTACTAGGGATGCGCCGAATGCTCGGCCGAATATTCACATTATTCGGTTATTTTGCCGAATATTTAAATAGTGCTATTTTACGAATTATATATTATGTTAAAAAGTATATAATCTAATACCCATTACACAGTATTTGAAACGATAATATTCCTCATTTATTAATTCAAGTTTTATTTTAATTAAATCAACTATTATAAATATGATAGATAACGAATTTACCGCGTGAAATTTGTAGCACCCGACGTTTCGGTGACGTTGCAGCCGCCGTTGTCCAGGGCAGACTGAAGAGCTGTCAATCCATTGTTTTGCGGGTAGGCCCCATACCGCTGCCGCCACTGCGTAAGTTATAACGGTGGTGGGGGGCCGGGCTCGGAACGCGCGAATTTTGAAAATCCGTCTTGCACACAACACTCACTGTATCCTGTCTTACGTCTTTGCGTTCGGCGGCGGGAACATTTTAAGAAGAGGGTTCCACATAGAAGAGAGTTTGTAACCGTCGTCTCTATTGAAGTTATGGTTTCTTCTTATTTCAATGGCTTCCCGAATCATGCGAGGAAAGTAGAATTGTTCCTCGGATAGCACAATGAGATTTTGAAACTGCATCCAGTGGTTACTTCCGCTATCCAATATATGTTCGCAGATCGCCGATTTTTCTCGCTGAACGTTTTAACAGCTTTGATGTGTTCAGTCAGTCGCGTGGCTATGGGACGTTTCGTTTGTCCAAATTTCGCGCAGTAAATTCGTTTTCTATTTATATCATATTTATATTGTCAAACAACCGCGATAGTCTTCGATAATTAAATCAACATTTTTCTTTTCTATCAAAAGACAAGGTTCGTTAATTAACATTTATCATTCTATAAAGTAAAAAAAATTAAGTCATTAATTTTAATACAATATCCGTTAAATAAAATTTATCAGTAGCTGAAATCACCAAGTTTTATAAAATATTTTTTGTTATAATTTAACAAAGTGACTTTGTTTAACAATTAACAGCATAAAGGGATCTGTGAAAAGTGAGACTCTTTACTCAAGCTATGGAGTCAACATTCATATTTTTATTATAATGATATTGAAAATATCGACCTGAAATTGCTGTTGAGTAACGGTAGGTTATTGTAAATAGGATAGAAAACGAATTTACCGCGTGAAATTTGTAGGACCCGACGTTTCGGTGACGTTGCAGCCGCCGTTGTCTAGGGTAGACTAGACAACGGCGGCTGCAGGGTAGACTAGAGGGTGTCTAGGGTAGACTAGAGTCTACCCTAGACAACGGCGGCTGCAACGTCACCGAAACGTCGGGTCCTACAAATTTCACGCGGTAATTTCGTTTTCTATCCTATTTATAATGTCAAAAAACCGCGATAGTCTTCGATTTTATATGGTAAGTTATTGATTTTTGCCAATTTGATGTAATTCAAATGTATTTTACTATATTTACAGAGATAGGCTATACTTTTGTTATGATGCAGTGATGCATACATTTTTAACAAGAATAATAACTGTTTTCAAACTTTTCATAATTCCTAACTTTTGGTATGTTCTAAGACCATGATGCACTTCTGCATCACCATGTTTTTTTTTTGAAAATAAGTATTTTTTCTAACATATGATTTTTAAAAATATTTTTCCCTTTATGCATGATCATTATCGCCTATTGGCAATACAAAAAATATTAAAAAGTCCTGGTGCCGTAATGGGTTAACTAGGCAGTGCCTGTTGCGACGAAAACGCAAATTTTATATGATACCGTCAACCGGGGTGGGTTTCTTTGGTCCTTTCGGGGTTATTTTGATCTGACACATAAAAAAAGTAAATATTTTTTTTACTGAACAAGCTAAACAAGGCATATAGGTATTTTTGCGCTTTAAAAATAGTGTGAACCTTATTTGAGGGTATTTTAACAATTTTGGATAAATTCAACATTTTCCATTGGCAACACTGGAGTTTTTGTACTGGACACTGCAACCTATTTGATTTAAGGAGTGATTTGTTTACATCCAAACTTTCCATTGTGGATGACGCAAGTTATGAGAAGAAATTAAAGTAAATGTCAAAATATTATCCTTAACCCTTCAGGCCCCGCGACTGCAATATCGCAGTCAAACTGAGGGTTAACCGCGAGTCGCGAGGCCTGAAGTGTTAATAACCTGTTGTTACCAATGTGTGATAATTGTTTTTCCTGATTTTTTTTTGTTTAGAAGGTACATTTGAATGTTTTTGAAAACATAAGCCTAATTTGGACCAAAGTAGCAAAACCCAGCAAGTAATTCAGAAAACTCTAATTCTTATAGTCTTCATGATAACAGTGCTTCTGATGATGGCTCACACTTTTCCGTAGTAACCGAAAGTGAATCATAAAATTTCGATGAAGACGTTGGTCCTGGTACCATCGAGCCTATCAATGAAACATTATCGGTACCGGACCCAGGATCTCTAAAACATAACATAAAAGAATGTGACGTTGTCATTGTGTTTATGAAGGAAAGCACTATCCAGGTTAGGTAACTAAACTACCCAATGGAGAAGAGTTAGACCCTACAGTAGATTGTATTAGCAAAATCAAAAAGTCCTGAAAATGGCCCGACAAAAAGGATCTTCTTGTGTACGAATAGGCTGACATCAAGAAAACAATCTACCCTCTGAAGCTAATGAAACGAGGATTTTTCGATGTTTGTGAGATTTGTGTTTGTTTAAAAGTTTAGCATTAAAAGCCATAACAACAAAAATATAATTTTTGTCATATTTTACATATAATAAAAATTAGTTTTTTATGTTTAAATATGTAAATAAATGTGTTTTTTTGCTAATTTGCAGTGTAATTTAATTACGAGATTCTTAAGCATAAGGGTTACAATAGTCCTACATGTGAACTATATTCAATTTCCATTAAAATAAGTGATTGATCCAACGAATCCCCGAGCAGGGGTTACTTTGTTCCAAAATTTAAAAATAGGAAAAAAGGAGAAATTGGTTTAAAAACAAGTACAGTCTACTTCCTTATACTTTTTGTTATTTGGTTTAACTCTATTTGGACACTTGAAGTCCATTAACTATATTTTTTATTAACGAATATGTAAGTGAAAAGATTAAAAAGTGGCTTAAAATAGCCTGTAGTAGGTTAACGGTATCGATTTAAAATTTAATTTTATGAAGAAGGTTTTAGGAAATTCTTATAGTAAATTTGAAAAAAAAAACAGTCAAATTAACCATTAAGAGTTAGGGCCGGCCGTGGCGGCCAAAAGCTATATGAAGCATAATTTTGTGGCCTGGTTGTGAGAACACGAAACATAATTTTAATACAATTATGCCGGATATTAAAAACCCGGTCCTCTATCATTTCGCCGATACGAAATTGCTAAATTATTTCCACATTAATTGTAAATTATCTTTATTCTGTTACTGTTTTCCAACAAAATAAAAACGAGCGAGATTTGTCTTCAGTTTTTGAAAAACCTAGAGATGATTCTCAATATTAAAAAATACTATTTACACCAACGTAGGTATGGTCTATTTGCATAGTACCAAGACAATTTTTGGAACTTTCATACAAAAAATATAAGAAAAAATGTTTGAAATTACGTAATTTCCAGAATTGTTATGGCCATACATTTTTTTTTATTTATTAAAGATACTTTTGAGTGATATAAAAAATAACACAGGGATCTTAAGTTATTTTATTATTGTAATCTAATTTTTACTTTATAAAAAACTATTGATTTGATAATTTATTATATTATAATTGAAAAGCCAAATCGACTATATTAGACGACGCGCGAAGCCGAAGTCGTCATTCGTAATTGGCTACTGCTAACGATGGGACGTATTACCTTGTCGCCGCGGTATACCTATACATCTTTATGTATATATCGAAAGCGCGCGGGTGCGTGACAGGCAAAAATATCTAAATTTTTAGTCGCGTCAACTCGAAAGGGAGCCTTAAGTAATAAAAGTAGTCGAAAATAATTATAAAATAAATCCAAGTAATTATGTTGTTTCAATTAACATCTGAAATCACTTTTGTTTACATATTGGTAATTTATATTGTTAGCGATGTGAGGGTGTGTAAATGTGTTGCTATTTTTGAAATGTCATGAGGATACAATACAATACAATACAATCAACTACTCCATTAGATAGGCAGTCCTACACTTGGATGCATCACAAAATTAAATGCCTAAAATTTAATTAATAAAAACATAACTATTATGATAATTGTCATGGCTGTAATGTTATATTCAATATTACCTACTTATATATATCCTTCTAGCCGCGTGTTCGGCCATAGCGACTGCATTGTAGATTCTAGTGACTTCTTTAGTCTTCTCAGAGTCCATTGTTCAGAAGCAGTCAAGTGCGCAGGCTATATTATAGTGCACAGGTGGGCGCGCGACCACGGGTGTACTCTCTCTTCCTTCCTCTTCTGAACCTGATGGAACGGAGACCGTTACGACCAGAGAAAAGTTTGGATGCAGATAAAATAAAATAAATTAATTAATCGCCAACACAGCAATGGCTGTCATTGTTAAATTGTAGTCAATATTGCAGAGCTATTTTTTTTCGGATTTAGTTCGTTTTTCCACACTGTCATTTATGAAATTAGTAGTTATGGCTTGTGGCGATGTTTAAGGTTTTTCTGGAGCTATTGTAGAGATGACCGGTGACTTATTGGTAGTTGTTGTAGTAGGCGGTGATGTAGAAGATGCATTATTGGATTTATCCTGGTTTTCTGATGATCTCGTGTTGTTGCTCATGGGGCTGTGTTGAATACAGCATACAGTCTCTTGTTCCGACATTATACAAAATTGTGATAGTTTCCCTTTTGTCAAATCCCCGTTTTCGGACAATTTTCCTACGGTAGACATTCTCCTAAAACGCCATTTATTTCACATGACTCTTCACGACAGTGTATATGTTAGGTCCCTTGGCACTTCCACAAGGGCTCTTTCCAATACTGGTAACGGCGATTATGTTGAAGAGGCATTGGTTGTCAGCTATC
Source organism: Micropterix aruncella (assembly GCA_944548615.1). NCBI lineage: Eukaryota > Metazoa > Arthropoda > Insecta > Lepidoptera > Micropterigidae > Micropterix > Micropterix aruncella. The sequence continues at coordinate 15,000,438 of OX155974.1, read as the reverse complement.
GTCACTTGCAGAGATCCACCACTATCGCCTCCACAAGAGTCTCGTCCTCCTTCTAAGCTTCCAGCGCACAATTGATCGTCCGTTATACCTTGCGGTAACCTCTTTCAGAGAGTCTTTGCATATAGTCTTCGACAGGTCGGCTGGTCAATCAAATCCACCACCACCTTCAGTAAGTAGTCCGATGTATCTTCAGCAAAGTCGATCTGCCCCAGCCAGTAAAGACAGCTCGCTCGTTTTCGATGGTCGACTTTGTCCATAGACACGCTGGTCGAATATTTAAAGTGAACAGCTCAGACCGAGAAGATCATTCGGGACGCGTCCCGTGTTTACCGCGAGTGAATCCAGACTGTAGAATTGCACTATATTCTTATAAATTTATTATTTAATTATAATTTAGAGGTGAGAAAATTTTAAAATATGTTGACACTTAGAATTTAAATTTCGAAAAAAAAAATTACCTACTTACAAATAATCAAAATATACTAATGTCATTAAATAGTAAGAGAGAATAATATATTAAAATAGAAATGCAAGTTCTATGTAGAATAATCAACGTAAAATAATTTTATTGTCAATCCAGCAATATGCCTTCGTATTTTTTAAACATAAATAGATGTATAATAAATTATATGAGAATTAGAATGTCAGCTATGATAATTCCGTTATGTTTAAAATTTTACAAATTTTTCTAATTATCAACATGGAAAATAAACTCGGAATTTTCAAACTCCCTTATACCATAAATTTGGTTTCTTACCAAATTATTTATAATTATCTTTTTAAATTGGTCCTCTCCAAGGTTTTTTATTTGCTCTGGAATCTTATTATAGAAGGACAAATTTTGGTGTATAAAACTGTATCGCATTTTGCTAAGTCGCTGTCGGTTTATGTGGAGATTGGATTTATTCCTCGTATCGTGATGATGAAAATCACTATTCACCGGAACTTCTGCTAGGTGTCTACGAGCGTACATAATATTTTGGTAGATGTAGGAAGAAAATAGTCATAATTCCTGATTCTACGAACAGCGGCTTACAAGAACTTCTTGTAGAGACTCTATATAAACTGCGGACCGCTCTTTTCTGGAGGAGAAAAATTCTTTTTGAGTTTGGTGCCATTCCCCAAAACAGAAGGCCATACGTTATGAGGGAGTGGAAATATGCAAAATAAACAGATTTAGCGGCTTCAAAACCGCATAAATTTGTTATCTTTCTAATAGCGAATATGGCACTGCACATTTTTTTACTGAGATCATTTAAGTGATCAAACCATTGTAATTTTTGATCAATTTCTAATCCGAGAAATTTAGTGGAGGGCATTTTCTAGTTTGTCAGACCCAAAGTATACGTCCATCAGACGGCCGCAAAGAAAAGCATATTGATTTTGATTTATTTACGTTAAGTGACAATTTATTTGCTTGGAATCAAATACTAAGCCTGTCTATTGTTTCTTTTATTCTTTGGGCCAAAGTGTCTTTATTTTTATCGCTAAAAAGAAGTGAAGTATCATCGGCGAATAATATGATTTCATCATCCATGGATTTCAGGCACTCTGGGATGTCATTAATATACACGAGGTAGAGAAAAGGTCCCAGTATTGATCCTCGAGGAACACCTTTGTTGATATTCTGTGGCGCGCTCTTGCTATTTTCGATTTGCGTAATCTGAGTGCGTTCTTGCAAATAAGATTCAATGAGTTGCAGTTCCTTATTCCTAATTTTTCAAGTAGAATTGAGTGGTCTACGCAATCAAAAGCCTTAGAGAGGTCACATAAAATGCCTACGGTTTTTTCCATATTGTCTAGCCCAAGTAGCGTTTTTTTTAATTATACTGGCGATTGCATCTTGCGTAGAGAGATTTTTTTTAAGTCCAAATTGTTTTTTTGACAGGATTTGGTTTTCAGCAAAGAAATTAACAAGTCGGGTAAGTAAAAATTTTTCAAAAATTTTGCTGAAAGTTGGTAAAGGAGATATGGGCCGATAATTATCTCTGTTTTCAGGACAACCTTTTTTAAATATCGGTACCACTTTGGCCATCTTCATTTCGGTGGGAAAGAAAATCACTTTTGTTTACATATTGGTAATTTATATTGTTAGCAATGTGAGTGTGTGTAAATGTGTTGCTTTTTTTGAAATGTCATGAGGATACATTCAGTTTCCGTTATTCCTTTACTAATTAACTACTGAGTGAGGCATTTTTTAACCCTTTGTAGAGTATGGGAATTTTTGATACAAACCGAGCCACGCAGGGTTGGCTCGGGACAGAGCATTTAAATAAAAGCTTGTTTTTTTAAATGATATTAAATTCTTCTCTACGCGCCCCACTGCTGTTCAGTATCGCTACCTACGACTGTGGCAGTGTGCGCGCTCCAGGCCATCGCTGTGTGAGTGGCCTCGTGTACGTACAGTCAGTAACACAAGGAGGCATCAGCATCTATAGCCGCGCGGCTCGAGCTCAGACCCCGTTGAAAAAATCTTTAATGGATGATAAACTCGCAGAGAATATATTAAATACATTTCATGTATGGTAATTAGATCTGAAAACGAGCGAACTGTTTTACAATCTTTTAATATTCAGAGCTGTACAACCTCGTAGTTTAAACGTCCAAATAATAAATCCTCACTGCTAGAACTCGGCCATATTTAGCATTTTAATTTCTCCTGTAGCTGCTTAGATAATCAACTCGTACATTTTTATTTTTACCTTTGTGGGTAAAGTACAATAATGATTCTTAAGTAGCTACGTTGCGTACATTTCAACTTTCCTTATTGTACTGTTTATTGTTTTTTTTGTTTTTTTTTAATAATATACCTTTTGATTGGAATTCCTACATTGGGTAGAGTCAAAAGGGTGTATTTTATTGGGTTATATTACAATTTTCTTATTGACCTTTATTTTTTAAATATATATTTTAAAATGTTATTTATACACCGTTTGATAGCAATTCCTACACTGGTAAAGTCAAAACGTTATATTTTATAGGGTTACATTTTTGGTTACATTAAATTTTTCTTATTATCCTTTTTTTTTGCTAATAATATACCATTTGATAATAATTATTACACTGGTAGAGTCAACATGTTATATTTTATAGGGTTACATATTAAGTTATATTTAATTTTTCTTATTATCCTTTATTTTTATGTTATTAATATACCATTTGATAATAATTATTACACTGGTAGAGTCAAAATGTTATATTTTATAGGGTTACATTTTAAGTAATATTTAATTTTTCTTATTATCCTTTATTTTTATGTTATTAATATACCATTTGATAATAATAATTACACTGGTAGAGTCAAAATGTTATATTTTATAGGGTTACAATTTAGGTTACATTCAATTTTTCTTATTATCTTTTATTTTTGTGTTATTAATATACCATTTGTTAGTAATTATTACACTGGTAGAGTCAAAATCTTATATTTTATAGGGTTACAATTTAGGTTACATTCAATTTTTCTTATTATCTTTTATTTTTGTGTTATTAATATACCATTTGTTAGTAATTATTACACTGGTAGAGTCAAAATCTTATATTTTATAGGGTTACAATTTAGGTTACATTAAATTTTTCTTATTATCTTTTATTTTTGTGTTATTAATATAACATTTGATAGTAATTATTACACTGGTAGAGTCAAAATGTTTTATTTTATAGGGTTACATTTTAGGTTATATTTTAAATTTCTTATTATCCTTTATATTTTTTACTATTTTTATTTTATTTTATTAACCGCCCTACCTTTGGGTTATTAATCGAAAAGTAGGCAAATCCTTGTTTTTTTGTCATTAGATTTCTTAATAACAATACTTGTTTAAAATATAACTGGCAACATATATAGCGGTGTATAAAAGCTTTGTTTTATATAGCGGTTTTATGTAAATTGGTGTATATATCATTTTTATATATTTTTTTCTATATGATAATATAGCGGACGTATCACGTACGTTTGTATAGGTGGGGCGGTTATTATACCATTTGATCAGAATTCCTACACTGTCAGAGTCAAAAGGTTATTTTTTATAGGGTTTCATTTTAGGTTTCATTTAAATTTTCTCATTATCATTTATTTTTAAAATATTTTTTTTAAAAATTTTATAAATATACCACTAGAGTCAACATAACCAAAATGACTACGCTAATATGTTAATGTATAAGAACCACAATTACAAAATTTACCAATATTACTACACGAATCGAATATGTATAAAAGTACATATATTGTAACTATGCATACAACAAGGTTAAATATTCAAACGCTGATTTTCTATGTTATTTATAATAAACACATTTTTTCGATATTTTTTTTCGATATTTTCATTCACAATTCTTCGATAATTTCACAAATTATCATATGTACTATTGTACTTATCGTAATCAATCTGTTCGTATCGAATAATCAATCTGAATAATCAATTTGATAATTTCACAAATTATCGTATAGACAGTAATTAAAAATAATGTACAAATAAGAAACGCAAATGTTGACAAATTAGTAATGATAATAATAGTCATAATAAAATAAATAAATATATCCAGAATAAAAATGCACAATGATATAATAGATCATTAATAGAAAGAATAGATAGTCAAGAAAGTAAAGAGAACTGAGAATTATCATATGGATACTAATAATCAATCGGAATTATTTGATAATTTCACAACCTATCATATAAACAGTAAAAAAATAATAATTAAGAAATATAAATATGTAGTAACAAATTAGTAATAGTAATAATATTCAATCGCCATTGCCAGAATAAAAATTTAAAATCGTATCATAGTCAATTAACGTTAAAGTTCTTTGAAAAATATAAGCAATAATTAAAAAAGTTTCTAAGTGAATCCCTCGATAAGGAACCAATTTTAAATTTGGACTCAAAAAGTTGCTCATTGCCTTGGACATAAGGGCTTTAAACTGACTTCGAAAACTTTCAGGCGCGTTTATTCTACAATGTAAGCGGTGAGTGTGTTTTATTGTAATTTCATTATAATGACTGGTTAATTTTCTAGGGCAGCACTTTGCCACATTTTTATTTAGTTGATACGAAACCCAACGAATCTACACGTTGGGCTTCATAGTGAAATCCTGGTTACCAAACTATATTGAGATGTCAACCACAACGGGCGAACCCGTCACCGCAGGACGTTTTAACGATTCATCGTTCTATCGACCGTGCAGTGAGCGTAGAAGACTTTGGACATTACAAATCCGACGTCTAGCTACGCCACAACCCGCAAGAGACCAACGCCTTTACCGCGAGATAGCCAGTAATGTTACCTGGCGGGCCGACACTCGCGCCCTTGCTTCCAATTGTGACCAGATTTCTCCGGTCTCTCGATTGGTTCCGAGTTCGAGGTCGCTTGCGCGGTCCTCTCCCTTACGAAGCGGTGAAACGGTGTACACCGAATCTATCGCGGACCAAGGCGTCCTTTGCCCGACTCTGAACCGGGATCGGATGGCCAATGGTCATTTCAAGAGCAGTCGCCGTAAGGTAGGCAACCACCCCCGCTCTATAGGAAACAATGCAGTTCCCAGACTCCCCCGACTGTTAGTCGGAGAGCACAATCGATTGGCTTGCGCCGTCGGTGCGCAGACCGTCCAGGAGCGCCTGAGGTTTGATTCCCAGGGGAGACTGGTTGACCCAGTGTCCTACCCAGGTTCGCACCCCATGCGTGGAGGCCATCGGATGGGTGTTGACCCGTGAGTGTGACCGACCCTGAACACATGGGTCATCGTGGCCACCTCATCATGGGCCCGTTAGCTCCCAAACTATAGTACAAAGTTGACTAGTCTAATACGCGATATAATCAATGATAGAACGGTTGTTTCATATGACCAAATATATTAATTACTAGATGACCCGGTGAACTTCGTACCACCTAAAATTTATTTGATTATTGATCCAAATCAACCTTCCAAATCCAATTCATTGAAATCTATAATATGGCCGAATCATGTAAGTTTGGTGATTAAATGGAAGTCGTTTGTAATTAAAATAAATTCAACGTATTTAGTTTACATGATGAAATATAAATTTTCGACTTTTTAGCATTTTTCGACTTTTTTGACTTTATTTACTTTTTTGACTTTTCCGACTTTTCGACGTTTTCGACTTTTCGAGTTTTTCGAGTTTTTGAAAATTTACACAATCGCACGGAATGAATAACAGTTATGGATGGCGCAGCTGTGGATCGCCGCTAACGCCATCTATTGAAAGTGGCCCATTTCCCAAAATGACCAAATTCGATCTTTTCGATTTTCAGTCGTTTCATTAAATTTTTCCTAAATATTTTTTTTAGTAAACCACCTCTGAATCAAGGCAAACGAAACAAAAAAATATCATTCAAATCGGTCATGTCATTTTCGAGATCCTGCGAGACTAACGCACGGCGATTCATTTTTATATATAAGATTATCCGGATTAGCAGACAGTTGCTATCCGGCCGTCGTTTTGGCGTTCTGGTAGCGCGCGGTCTGTCGCCGTCTCTGTCGCTCCGGATCGCCGCGTCCCTCTCGCTCTCAATGCAAACAGTGTTGATAAGTAATTCTCGTCTGATCCATATAAAAAAAGAAACGGCGATGCGATGGGCAAGTGGAGCGTTCCGCGACGACCGAAAGGGCTACTATTTCGACTTATCATCACAAAATCTACTGTCAGAATGGCGACAATTATGCCGAAACTAATTATTAAACGCACCATGCGTTTTCTGTACTAATATGCAGTTTTCAATATTGTCAAACTTTAATACATCGCTTAATTATAGTGTTTATAGTTAATAATTAAAATATATTGCAGTTTACTCGCGTTATCATTTTATTTCACTTTTTTTTATTTTATTTAATTTAACAATTTATTTACAGTGCATAAGTATCACTGATAATCATATCAATAATATATAGGTATACGAGTGGTATTACCCGGCGTTGCCCGTGTTATATCTGTTCTCAAATACCAATGTATACCAATTTTCATGGCGATCGGTTGAGCAGTATAGAAGTTGGTGTGCTGCAGCGCCGTCTAGTTGAAAGTTGCAACAAAGCGGATATATATAAAAACCTTAACCATGAAAAAATACATATATATGCCAACTTTCATGGTGATCGGTCAAACGGTTTCGGAGTCTATTAAACTCGGACAGACGGGCATACAGATATACCAACATCCATTTTTATATTATATTATTTTGGCCTGTTTTTAAAATTTAAACTTTGAATGCCTATATCTCGCTTATTTATAGCGACCGACACAATATATTTTAATTAAAGAGTTTTGAACAATGAAGCACAAATAATTAAAAAGCAGGAATAATTTCACTGTATTACCTTCACAATATTTTGAATTTAGAATAACGCTTGGCCGACTATGACGTTTGTAGGTTTAACATAGCAGCGCCATCTATGGATTACTCAATAGATAACGCCATCTGTTAAAATCGTTTGGAACTAACAGATAATTGCGAATGTCAAATAATAGACATTGCAATAAAATAATATCGGGACTATAAATTAAGACGTAAGCTATCCTATCTTTCAAGTTGGATCAAACTGCACATTGTGTGCAAATTTGATTCAAATCGGTTAAGTAGTTTAGGAGTCCATCGCGGACAAACAACGTGACACGTAATTTATATATATTAAGATAATTAAAATTAAAATTAAAATTGAACACGGCCGATATGAGCATTAGTATTTAAGTACTGCTGCTGCCCAACTAAGTGCCAGGACTTGTTCCAGGGCAGCTAGCTCTCTAGTTTATAGATCACATATATTCGGCAATTTTAATAAAAAATAAAAAGGAAAAGAAACATATATATATATATATATATATATATATATATATATATATATATATATATATATATATATATATATATATATATATATATATATATATATATATATATATATATATATATATATATATATATATATATATATATATATATATATATATATATATATATATATATATATATATATATATATATATATATATATATATACGAGAGGTATTACCCGGCGTTGCCCGTGTTATATCTTTTCTCAAATACCAATGTATACCAATTTTCTTGGCGATCGGTTGAGCAGTATAGAAGTTGGTGTGCTGCAGCGCCGTCTAGTTGAAAGTTGCAACAAAGCGGATATATATAAAAACCTTAACCATGAAAAAATACATATATATGCCAACTTTCATGGTGATCGGTCAAACGGTTTCGGAGTCTATTAAACTCGGACAGACGGGCATACAGATATACCAACATCCATTTTTATATTATATTATTTTGGCCTGTTTTTAAAATTTCAATTTTGAATGCCTATATCTCGCTTATTTATAGCGACCGACACAATTTTCTTCCAGATTTAGCATTAAAATGAAAAAAATTGGAGAGAGGTTCCTATACTGCAGTTATTCCACTTTTATAACTATGTGATAATACTATATATTTTAATTAAAGAGTTTTGAACAATGAAGCACAAATAATTAAAAAGCAGGAATAATTTCACTGTATTACCTTCACAATATTTTGAATTTAGAATAACGCTTGGCCGACTATGACGTTTGTAGGTTTAACATAGCAGCGCCATCTATAGATTACTCAATAGATAACGCCATCTGTTAAAATCGTTTGGAACTAACAGATAATTGCGAATGTCAAATAATAGACATTGCAATAAAATAATATCGCGACTATAAATTAAGACGTAAGCTATCCTATCTTTCAAGTTGGATCAAACTGCACATTGTGTGCAAATTTGATTCAAATCGGTTAAGTAGTTTAGGAGTCCATCGCGGACAAACAACGTGACACGTAATTTATATATATTAAGATATATATATATATATATATATATATATATATATATATATATATATATATATATATATATATATATATATATATATATATATATATATATATATATATATATATATATATATATATATATAGATATATATCTATATATATATATATATATATATATATATATATATATATATATATATATATATATATATATATATATATATATATATATATATATATATATATATATATATATATATATATATATATATATATATATATATATATATATATATATATATATATATATATATATATATATATATATATATATATATATATATATATATATATATATATATATATATATATATATATATATATATATATATATATATATATATATATATATATATATATATATATATATATATATATATATATATATATATATATATATATATATATATATATATATATATATATATATATATATATATATATATATATATATATATATATATATATATATATATATATATATATATATATATATTCCCGTCACCATTACAAATTATAACTAATAATAACAAAATTAATGAATAAGTAATAGTAATAAAAAATAAAAAATAGTCAACGAAAATAATAATAATAATAATAGGAATTGTCAGGGATAAGATTTAATGATGGGAACTGTCTCGGTATATTAATTTGTGGATATTTTGCCGGGAGTCATGTTTTAGCCAGGAATCAATTTTGGCTTTAAAAGAAGAAGAAGAGTTCACTGTAACTATGAGACAATCACTGTAAATATGGGAAATGGATCCCTACCTCGAAATATAATATTGATATGATTGATATGATTAATTTTTATTGATATAAATTTTAATACCCATTTAAATGGTATTGATATTCTTATAATTCCATATTCACTTATAAATACTCAGTAAATCGAACCCTAACCGATACAATAAACTAACTATTATTTTTAGCTATTTTTATTGATTATTATTACTATTACCCTTCGGCTACGTAACGACCAAATTTGATTGCACATCAACACCGTTGACTACCTACGTAACGACCAATATTGGCGGCTTGCTCCCGGAGCGCACAGTAATATTATTTTCTAATTCGAACGCATCCTAAAATCCATACCAAATATGTCATTATTACATTAGATACATAGACGGCTGCTGAAATAATTTCGCGCGTCATTGAACGGATATTTCTGGTAAAATTCCATTGTCAAACATCGCTGTTCGGTCGTCATTGTCAAACATCGGGTCGTGAACAGTTTTTTTGTGTTTTCAGTTGGAATATGAATAGAAATGTAACTAAATTTGATTCTAAAACACTTTATCAACCGAATTCAGTGATTTTATGTACATTTTATTCCAATTTTACCTGTTTTTTTGAGTTGAAAAATTAGGTCAATGCTATCAGGACCACTTGCATTTCGCCGTATCGAAAGGGTTGCCAAATCGTTTTATAAGATTGCACAAATTGATATCATATACAATCAATGATTTAAGTTCTTTGTTACTAAGAAATAAGCTGAATATCCTAATGTTGAAGATACTAAACGCAAAAGACTTTAAATCATTGGACAACGTACTTATGTTAAAACTTACTATCATTCGTTACTGTGTTTATTCAATGTCGTGATAACGTTTTTTAAATGTTAAACGACAATAATTAATTTAACTTATTTATGTATAATGTATTGATGTCTGAATAGCCTTATCAGCTAGATGTTCTTAAATAGCCAATTAACAATATGAATAACGTTATATATTTTATGAAAAAAGACATATAAAAAGTTCTTGTTTTTTTAACCCGCTGCGCGCGCCGTGTGTACGTTTTATTTTACGGGACATGGTGTGTACACTCGGTATTTTAGGGAATATTCGTGTTTTCAAAAATTTTTAGGCTTTAAAAAATCAGTGTTACTTTTTGAAGTATCTATTATATGGCGCAGAAGCCATGTAATAGATATATATATATAGATAAGCCCCCTGCACCACCAGCGTACGAGATTGGCTTGGCATTCGTCACATTCACCCTCAGTCTGTTGAGACTTCGCCAGGTGGTGTAGGAGGGCGGTGTCGACTAAAACGAGCGAACTCGTCACCCCAGGCTGGTATAACGATATAGATCGTTCTTTTAACCGTGGGATGAGCGTAGAAGACTCGGGGACAAGACAATCTACTGTCTAGTTCACCAGCAACCCGTTAAAGACTAACGCCTTGCGGCGAGGCACCGGGAAAGGTAATCAGCGGGCAGCCTGACCCCCTAACTACCAGTTTTGGCAGGATATCTCCGTCTGAAATTAACCTTCAGGATACCTCCGTCCTCCCGACTGGTTACGGGTCCGAAGTCGCTTACGCAACCTCGTATACCTGTTGTAATAAAGCGGTAATTCAGATTGAATTTATCGCGGACCTGGGCGTTCTTTGCCCTAAGTGCCACACGGGATCGAGTGGCCCAAGAGTAGCATGACAACAGGTGAACATCCACCCCCACAATTGTGGCAAAAGCATATTCGATCGCAAACCAGCGTTTCACACAATTCACAAGAATACATATATTTTTAAGCTATTGCATAGCTTTTATCGCGGGCCTAGTAGGCCAGCGCGGCGACCGAATGAAGAAATTTCTTAACGAAAATCAATGATTTTAAACTGATAATTACGTCTAAACGAGTACTGCTTACGATTCGAAAAAAATATATGTTAAACAAGAACATTTTCCTAATATTCTTAGCTTTGAATATTTTAGATGTTGTTTATATTACATAATGTAATTAATTTGTGAAATTAGGTCTAACCGAACACAAAAACGACTACTACGCAAATACTATCTGGCGTATTATTATGAAACCTGCACTATTTTAAAGATAATTTAATTATCTATCTTTTTATCTACGTTTTTTTTCGAAAAATCCGTTTTTTTTGCTTTATTGATTAAAAAATTCGTGCGCGGCGCTCTATCGGAAGACGTATAAATTATTCCTAATCATTTGCTACCGCAGCCGCAAATGGTTCGGAATAATTTCAACGTTTTCCGATAGAGCGCAGTTATCTGATATCAGAAAAAAAAAATAAAAGAAATAAATAATTATAATTGCATAAGTTGTTAAAAATGCTATGCAATAGCTTTACTGCGGCAGTCCCCGAGTGCCACACGTATTTTTTTATATACATATATTTCATTGATTTTCGCTTTTCTATGTAGTTTACCCGTTATCGTTGGGGTTATATCGTTGGGTTGCGTTCGTATGGTGGTTTTTACAGACGATCTTCTAAATGCGGTTATATCAGACTGCGAGATAATTCTTTTAAAAAAGCGCGATGATTCAAGGTGGTGTTGGCTTCTCTCAAGTTACATATTATAACATAGCGCTGCGCACTCCTGCCTGATCCAACATCCCAAAAAAGTCACGTACGTGATTTTCTGACGACCAACAAACGTGCACTAAATGTCAGCGCACGTCGCAATTTTTGCTGGTGACTCATGCAGCGGAATTATCGCTGAATATCACTAAAACGGTTAATTCAGTAAAAAGCATAGACTATTTACAAAAAAACGAAAAACTACGAGAAAAGCAAAAAAACATGCATTGTTTTACCTTCGAAAATACCGACGCCGTGTCTGACCGACTCTTTTAGGGAACGGATGTAACTTGCACTGACTGGCATTTGCATGTAAACTGCCAGACCCGAGCGTATCTTGGGCCTTGAGTCCCCACTACTATCTATTTTTTTAAGGGGAAATATCCGAAGCCCGCCCTATATGCATGACAGAAGTAGTAATAGTAGTAGTAGTCATCGGAGTGGGGGGCTTGTTTCCAGTCCTTGATGTCACCTGGATCTATAAGACCTTTTGTAACTACCGACTTTGTGATTGGGTCAGTGGTCTGCTAGTAGCCCGGTTCTGCTTACCAGTCCATGCAGATCACTGACCTTCAAATTGGGCAGATCGCTGGGTTCGAGAAAGGCTCGTCCCAATAAACTGTCTTTTAGCGGCGAGCCCTAGGCAGCGACCAACGATTTTATTTTTGTACACATTGTTAGAAGTGCACTCGCAATTTGTAATCTCAATAAGCGTGTCTGAGTAAGTATGTATGAGTGTGTATATATTTATTTCCAAAATTTCTGGTATACAAAGTAATACAATTTTAATTTAATTTCCTGTAATATCCTACTACTATTATAAACGCGAAAGTTTGTAAGAATGTATGTATGGATGTTTGTTACTCTTTCACGCAAAAACTACTGAATAGATTTTGATGAAACTTTACAATAATATAGCTTACACATCAGAATAACACATAGGCTATAATTTATAAAGATATGTAGTTTTCTATCATCATTATCACAATTTTCCATCACCACGCGTGTGAAACCGCGGGGTGCAGCTAGTAAATTATATGTATATCCAATAGTAAAATAAACTTTATATAATCTCTTGTAAAATAATTTAATTTAAATAAAGTACATGTTTACATAATTTTTAGGTTAATTTATACATAGAAAACTACTTTTATAGGAAAAAAAATATCCGCATGATTAATTTCATATTCGACATAATAACGCCAATTATGAACCCCTGAAAATCGTCAATCTGTGAAGACTTCGGGTCGGATAGGTACGTAATTATTTGCCTAACTTCATTATGCTAGGTAATATTACAATAATAAAAACGAAGTTCGTAGGAATGCGCACGGCAGCCGTCGGAACGGTAAAATAGCGGTATCGCATTATGTTTGATTATGATCTGCGGTTAAATTATTAGGTAATATATATAAAATTTAATTTGTTATTTTTACTGACACAACCGTGGCACTCCAATAAGACTCAGGAAGTGAGCTCGCCTTATCACAGGAGTGCCTAGCAAGGCGGGCTCGGTTTCACTTTACTTGGCACATTAGGAATAATTTTATGCACTTTGGCCTGGGCACAGTCAGATGTATGCCTAAATTTAGAAGCTTATAGCGGTATTTCCTGTTTATGTCACAAAATGGTTACGTGGAAAAAGTAGAGGCGAATGCGAAAGGCAGCTCATGGAAATTGTGTCTTAAAATATTAAAAAAGAAAAGTTTTTGCAATGATTTATTTTTGTTTATTTATATATTATTATGCAAGTATATATACAGTATATATTGAATATAGGTGTATGTATATATATATATATATATATATATATATATATATATATATATATATATATATATATATATATATATATATATATATATATATATATATATATATATATATATATATATATATATATATATATATATATATATATATATATATATTTTATACTTATGTATAAGTGTGTATTTATATATAAATATATCTATATACTAGCGATCCGCCCCGGCTTCGCACGGGTGCAATTTATTAATAAATAGCGCTCAGCAAGGAAATATGAAGTATATTTATTTTACAACGTTTATTTATTTATTAATAAGTTTTTAAATATGTCACAAATGAAAAATACGAATAATGTAAAAATTGGTTTGAGTCGTAATTTTATCGTGAAACATACTCGTAGATCGAAATTTGACCACGGCATATAGATTCAAATTTGAATAATTTTAACTGTCAGCGTCAAAATGTTATTTTTTCTGCCAGTTATTAATGTTTTTATATAGAAATGGTTCTGGTGGTGGAACCAATAATGTCAGTCTTATTTTACTCCCTGCGCTACACAAACCGAGTGGTTCGTGGCGTTACTTCAAGGCATTGCAATATTGGCAGAAATGATCCATTTCTCCAATTTGCACTCATTTATAATCGCTGTATTGTATATTTAGAATGCCTCTCTGTATGTGTTTTGTCTCAAATTCAATCGTCTTCGCACTGCAACATTACGGATCCGTGCCGCTTCATTCAATTCTTGGCGATGCTCATCGCTTTCAGTTCCTCCTGTCTCTTTGTCGTCTTGTCGTCTTGCTGGAGCGGTCAATTTGCTGAGATTGGAGCGTCTGCGCAAGGGTATAACTGTGAAAAATTATAACTGTGCTAAACCTGGAAAAACATTCACGAATTACACAAATTAAGTTAATTCAGTTGATTTATCTTCAGAATCACGAAAACGCTATGAAAAAATTCAACTGTCAAATGTCAGTTTTCGCGCCGAGCCGCCATCTTGATTTTCGAATTTTTCGTATTCTTATTCTTGTCAAACAACGCCATCTATGATCAAGCTCGGCACTAAAATAATTTTTGGTTTTTCTCATTTTTCTCACTTTTCCGAGAGATTTTCCAATTTTTTTATATCCTATAGCAACACCGAAATGATTACGAACAAAACAAAAAAAGAATCGTTCAAATCGGGCCAGGCGCTCGTGAGTTATTAGGTAACATACATAAAACCCGACTCATTTTTATTATATAGATTATAATGCCTATGTAGGTAATTACCCTTTTATCCTTTTATTATTACCGCTTTACTAACTAATATTAGATGTCTTTTTCTTCAAATTTTCTTAATTATGTTGCTAAATTTTTTTATTTTTTATTTTAACCGAAAATTTATAAAAAAATTGTACTATGTAACAAATATAAGTGTGGTATCACTCCAGAACAGACTGTAGTCTAGTGGAGCTGATGAAATCCATCAAATCTGTACTTTCTTTGCTTCACAAACAATGACTAAGTATTTGCTCTTTTTTACACTGTGGTTTTTATGTCAACATTGTAAATTTTTATTTTGGATTTAAATAAATAAATAAATGTAACGAATACATAAATAAAATAAATAAACGATGTGTATGCTGTCTTCAGGTTCTTCGCGACATATTCGGCAGTCCTTGCTCTCGGTCAAGCCAAGGTTGAATAGATGTGCTCTAAGGGTCGTGTGTCCGGTGAGGAGATCGATAGTGGTTCTAAGGTTCTTCTTGCTCATGTCAAGTAGGATCTTCGTTTTCTTTGGAAGTGGTTGCTCCATCGTGGCGTTTGCCTGGAGACAACCTTGGCTCTGTTTCCAGGATGCTCGATGTTCCTGTTCCATGCAGTCCCTGATGATTTTCCTACCTGTACTGGCTCCACCGGGCATTTCAGTGTGCCCGCTTTTGACAGTATATCGGCCTCTTCGTTGCCGGGTATGCCTTGACTGCCCGGTATCCATATTAAGGTGATTCATGACAGAGAAAAATGAGTTTAAAATTTCTACTGTTCCTATAAAGACCCAATATACACACGCTGGGTTGATTAATAGCTAATGTTGATTTTTATAGTAATCTATACTAATATTACAAAGAGGTATAGTTTGTGAGGTTGTAGGAAGTAATCTCTCGATCTACTGAACCGATTTTGAAAATTCTTTTACCAATAGAAAGCCATGTTATTTGTGAGTGTCATAGGCTTATATTAATCCGAAAAATGAAAAGACTTTTTCGTGGTAGTCGGATTTGCAAAGTAAGTCGGAGAAAAAACGGTCGAACGAAAACGTTTCTAACTAACGTTGCCTTAACGATGAGAGATATATGATTAGGTTCTAGAGAAAAGTTGTAAAGCTAGGTAATGCCTACAAAGAATCAGCGACAGCATATGTCTAAATGTTATATTTAAGTCACAAAAAGTAGTATTTTATATTAAAAAAATAATTGAAATCGCTAGGTCATGTTTATTAGTCATATTATCAACAATTATGAATTCATATCAAAATGAGTAAATTTTTCGTCTCAGGTGTTTAAAACAGAAGACTTTTTCCTTTTACTGCATACAATTTTCCTTTTACTGCATAAATGTTTAAAGAGATAAGACAATCACAAATAAGACACTCACAAGAAGACACTCACAAATAACGGTAATATATTCAAATTGGCATGCAAATACTTACATACATATGCAGTAAAAATATAACCCTTCTTTTGGCAGTCAGGAAATAAATCATAGCACTCAGTACTAACCGAACCATACTCATAATTTCATCACAAGTAAAAAGTTTTACCGCCCAACGAAGTGGGCACGGGTCAGCTAGTAATTTTTATATAAAAAAAGGATGTTGTTATATCTGTATGTCTCTGTTTGTCTGTTCGAGCTTAATAGACTCAGCCACCGTTTGACCGATCACAATGAAAGTTGACACATATATGTATTTCTTCGCGGAGATGGTTTTTATGATATCCGCTTTGTTGTAATTTACCACCAGATGGCGCTGCAGCACATCAACTTCTATACCACTCAACCGATCGCCGTGAAAATTGGTATACATAGACATTTGAGCATGCATAATATTTTCGGCCTATTATTTTTATTGTAACTCGCCGCCAGATAGCGCGGCGCTGCAGCACATCAACTGCTATACCGCTCAACCGATCGCCATAAAAAAATGTATACATAGACATTTGAGCACGTATAATATTTTCGCACTATTAACTTCATTGTAACTTACAACCAGATGGCGCTGCAGCACATCAACTTCTATACCGCTTAACCGATCGCAATAAATATTAGTATACGTAGACATTTGAGCACGCATAATATTTTCGCAGTATCTATTTTGAGGTAACTTGCCACTAGAGGGTGCTGCAGCACATTAATTTATATACCGTTCAACCAAACTCCATAAAAATTGGTATACATAGGTATTTGACCACTGATATAACACGGGCAACACCTGGTTATACCACTAGAATCTATATCCATAAATACATACACAATACATACATATACATATTATGCATTATAAAAAAAAACCAAACACTACCTATAGTCGCCGTCATACAAACTGATGACCGGCCCCGTACCTGCCATTGAGCGTAGGGACGGTCGCTTGACGATAAAAGATTTATCTAAAAGTCGATATCATTATTATATTTTGTTTGGTTTATTAGGCATATGTTATAACATTAATTAATCATTATAACATTAATCAATCAAAATAAATTTAAAATGTGGATATGTGGAGTTCGTTATCTAGTTGGCAGTGTACTACGTGTATACTGGAGCCTGTTTTGAGTTAGCTAATTAATCGATCATTATATAAACGTACTATTTCCCTAATCACTATTTCACTAATCATGTAATTGTCTAGTGATTGAAATATTGCGTGTAAAGCGTTATAATTTATTTGCAATGTTATAAGTTACATACTTATTTATTTATTTATGACGGCTGAGTTTTTTAATAGTGACAAGCTTCAAGTGAGTGGTTTAGTACATCGATTTTCGATTATCTGGCTTAGTTTGATGTAGGTACTGAATCGCCCACTTAAAGGATGTCACTATTTAAAAATCAACCTGTGTAATGAACAATATCGATAATATTTTATCGATATTTCTTTATTCGACATGACATGACATGACCTTTACTACAGATCGGAGTGAGAGATCGTAACGTTATGAAAGTGCGAAAGGGATGTCGTGATTCTAATGATTTTTGGCCCAATCATCAGTTTGTATGGCGGCGACTATAATCATTTCGGTTTCATTTTACCAATAATTGTTCTAGATTAATTTGTAATATAGCCACTGCGTTATTTTGCAGTTGATTTGACCTTCTCGTCTCAAGATGGAGAATTTTACAAAACGAAGCCAGTTTTTATTCAAACCTCTCGGCCGCCATGATAATTATTATATATGATAATGGCTTTCTGCTGTCTGCACGAACGACCAGCGCTTTTGAAACTTTACTGCGCTTCTCAATAAATCACTATAATCACATATTGGCGCATTGATTAGGTCGCCTGATCTTACATTGTATGTTCCGGGTTCGACTCCCGGTCGGGTTACCATTTTCGGTTGGGTTAAAATTAACGGAATTGCATTCAATTCTGCCGATCCAATGCAATAACAATACACACACTTACACACGTGGTACACGCACACATACAACTATGGTTGTCCACTACAACTGGCGAGCCCGTCACCTCAGGAAGTGTTAACGATTAGTCGTTCTATCTCCCTGGAGTGAGCGTACTTGGACAGAACTTGGACAGAACAGTCCACCGTCAAGCTCCGCCACAAACCCGTAAGATAGATAGCCAGGAGTGTTACCCAGCGGGCATACACTCACGTCCTTACTTCCAATTGCGAGCAGATTACTCCAGTCTCTCGATTGGTTCCGAGTTCGAGGTCGTTTGCGCGGTCATCTCCCTTACGAAGCGGTGAAACGGTGTATATCGAAACTATCGCGGACCACGGCATTCTTTGCCCGGTTGTTCACCCAGGATCGGGTAGCGGACGGTCGTTTCAAGAGCAGTCGCCGTAAGGTCCGCAATCACCGTACTGCTTCCAGACTCCCTCGACTGTTAGTTAGAGTGCGCAATCGATTGGCAATGCCGCACGGAGCGCAGACCGTCCAGGAGCGCCAGAAGATTGATTCCTAGGGGAAACTAACCATAAGGCCAGAGTCCTACCCAGGCTCGCACTTCATGCGTGGAGGCTGTCAGATGGGTGTTGACCCGTGAGTGTGACAAAACCTGCACAGAATGGGTCTTCGTGGCCAACTCAGCAAGGGCCCCTTAGCTCTCCTTAGCACGCAGGAGAGCCAGGGTAGGACGCTGGTCTGCGGGCCAGTCTCCTCTAGGAATCAACCTTCGGGCGCTCCTGTGCGGTTTGCGCACCGCGCGGCGTCAGCCAATCGATCGTGCACTCCGACTAACAGCCGGGGGAGTCTGGAAACAGTGATGTTGGTAATCTTATGGTTGGTAACCTTATGGCAACTGCTCTTGAAACGACCATTCGACCGGGTGAATAAGCCAGGCAAAGGATGCCGTGGTCCGCGATATCGATCCTGTAATCAGTCAGGAGGTAGGAGGTATCCTGAAGGTTGATTCCAGACGGAGATATGCTTTCAAACTGGTAGTCAAGGGGCGAGGCTGCCCGCTGGTATCTTTCCCGGTGCCTCGCCGCAAGACGTTGGCTTCTGATGGGCAGGTGGCGTAACTAGACTGCTTTGTTTTTCGTTCCTGTGCTTACATTACGGGAGACCGAACGATCAATATCGTTAAAACTTCCTGAGGTGACGGGTTCGCCTGTTGTAGTTGACAGCTCTAGTTATACCAACACTTCATGGTACGGTTTGTTGTAAGAGATTGTCGTGCGATAATAAACCCGCCCAATGTGAAATTTCACAATAAAGAGTAGAAACAAACAAACAAACACACAAACTATTCATTTTGTTCTCAACATTTGATTATTCCAACCAGAATTCATTATTACTTCTTTCTTTTGCAACAAAAAAAAAAAAACGTGTGGCACTCGGGGACTGCCACGGTAAAGCTATTGCATAGCATTTTTAACAACTTATGCAATTATAATTATTTTTTATTTTTTTTCTGATATCAGATAACTGCGCTCTATCGGAAAACGTTGGAATTATTCCGAATCATTTGCGGCTGCGAAAGCAAATGATTCGGAATAATTTAAACGTCTTCCGATAGAGCGCCGCGCACGAATTTTTTATTCGATAAAGCAAAAAAACCGGATTATTCGAAAAAAATCGTAGATAAAACGATAGATAATTAAATTATCTTTAAAATGGTGCAGGTTTCATAATAATACGCCAGATAGTATTTGCGTAGTAGTCGTTTTTGTGTTCGGTTAGACCTAATTTCACAAATTAATTACACTATGTAATATAAACAAAATCTAAAATATTCAAAGCTAAGAATATTAGGAAAATGTTCTTGTTTAACATATATATTTTTCGAATCGTAAGCAGTACTCGTTTAGACGTAATTATCAGTTTAAAATCATTAATTTTCGTTAGGAAATTTCTTCATTCGGTCGCCGCGCTGGCCTACTAGGCCCGCGATAAAAGCTATGCAATAGCTTAAAAAAGAATAATAATAATAATAATCTTTATTATTAAATATTGGGTCAGTGTGAACGGTGCCTTATGAGTCATTGAATGTTGCTTTTTCCCGAAATCTAGTGTGCATGCATAGGTACATGCGCGCTCGAGCCGGCGAGCGGACGGGATTCTCTATGTTGCCCCGCGACGTTTGCAAGTCACGTCGCGTCTCCTTGAATTAATTATTCTGCATGGTTTCTTTGGTACCGTGTCCTGAACATATGGCGGTCACAAGATACGAGTGTGTGCAAGGTTTAGTCAGACTAATGATTGAATACAGTAACCGTGATTTAAGATGACTGTGATTAGTTTGGTTATGGCGGGGTGACTTAACGATTAATTAGTTTCAACTATACTAGAAAATTGGGATTGAAATTCTAGACTGCGGTCAACTTTGTTTTGCAATAGAGTGGCCTACTGTCATGGTACTTATGAAGAATGCATACAGTATTTACTATTAACTATTCAAACAACAAAATGGCCGCCCAGCGACTTCCGGTGGGTTTCCGTCCATTCTAAGTTTCTCCGCGATAGGGCTGCTGCACCCATGGTTGGCTCTCGACGAAGGGACTCCTCAACGGTCAACAGCACAGAAACGAAATTTTGTACGCACATTCAATTATGTAGCCCGTTCTAAGTTCCATTATGACATGGCTGCTGCACTCAGGGTTGGCTCGGGACAGTGATTTTTAATGAAAGCTTGTTTTTTGACGTGACAACGTCTTATAATTCGATGGAGCCGGCTGCACGCACGAAAAAACATGACTCATGCGGCGTTACCTCGCTCTGAGGCGTTCCATTCAAGGCTTGAAGTGAAGAAAAAAAAATGACATAATTGTATTTATGCGTACAAATAAATGTAACTTGATCAATTCAATTGTGATTTCCGTTTACCTCCTTCTCTATATCCATACAAAATATCTATCAAACAAATAAAATTAAAATTTTCTTTTGAAAAATGCAACCATTCCATCAGTATTTTCTTATGACGTTGTCACGTTCAACTATCGTCAGTAAGCCGACTTTACAGACAACCGATTTTTTTAAATGTGTTTTTACTATAAACCTATTTTATTTCCTTCGTTTCTCCTTTCCAACCTTCATCCTCCTGAGCATAAAGTGGTACTTTTATTTAACTTTGTGGATTTATAGATCTTGTATGTTTCTGACTCTGTTATGCGCTCGTCAATATTGTACTAAAGGTTAGCTTATAAACTTAACTGACAAATTCGTTTGACAACAATAGACATGGCTGCCGACATCTGTCGCCATGTCACATACACCACCTTGGTACACTGTTTATAGTCACATTTTCGAGAAAATTTTTGAATTCTACTTTGCAACGTCTCCACGTTTTAGGATCTTGGAAATCCACAAAAAGGGATTTTTGTAAAATGCCTGTCTGTGTGTGTGTGTGTGTGTGTGTGTGTGTGTGTGTGTGTGTGTGTGTGTGTTTCTGTGTGTCTGTACCCACTTATCTCAGAAGTTACACGACCAATATGATCAAATTAAGTACAAAAATAGTTCATCCTAATGCTGAGATATAAATATCAGATATCGGATTAGAGATATTCGCCATTTTGTTTTAAAATGGCGGCGTTTTTAAATCATGAATCATATAAACTAAATAAACAAATGTGACTTATAATTCTGAGAACGTTGCCTGCAACTCTTCTTTAAGCCTCGTATCGACATCGTCAGCAAATTTTAAATTAAAAATGTTATAATTCTGAAAATGTAATAAATAACTCTGCTATTATTAATGCTAGAAGTGTCTTAGAATCCTGAGAATAATGCCTTTTAATTTGTTGTAAGTAATTTCTAAATATCCTAGCGATATTTTTATGAGGTTCAGGAGTTAAATAAATAAATTTTTAAATGACTATTTTAATCATTTAAATAATATTGTAGAATCGAACCTAGAAATTGCGATTTTTATAGCTGATAAAAAACATTTAAATCGAACAGAAGAAAACAAAAGAGTACGCCAGAGAGTAAACAATTTGTTTATGATAATTAAAACCTAGAAATTGCGATTTTTATAGCTGATAAAAAACATTTAAATCGATCAGAAGAAAACAAAAGAGTACGCCAGAGAGTAAACAATTTGTTTATGATAATTAAAAATACAATAGTTCACTTTTTTACCGTCAGTCGTGTTTTTTATTTTTTTATTATTATATATAGGATAAAACGAATTTACTGCGTAAAATTTGTAGCGCCCGACGTTCACGCGGTAAATTTGTGTTATCCTATTTATAATGTCAAACAACCGCGATAGTCTGACTTCATTTTTAATTATTGTTCATATTTGTATGTTTTATTCTATAGTCACGAAATTTAATTTTGGCACCACAGCCATATAATAAATATAACTCGGAAGAAACGCCGCATTATCGATTAATTTAAATTTAAAATTTTAAAATGCGTCACGTGTTTTGCAAACGTCGAGCGCTTCGCGGCCATGTATTCCATTTTGAAATCCATACAAACTGCTCTTTGAACACCAACACATGGCGGCGACCGCACACGCACACAGGTGAGCTCTTATCCGCGAGCGACTGTGGACTTTACGTTTTTGATAGAAGGGCTATGTTCCGATGACAATTATTTCGTATTTAATTGCTAGGGCGATTACACATTGACTCATTTTCGTTTCGGCTTTTTTGGCAAGCAAGCGAGTTTCCGAGTCTTATTTGTTTTGAACTGTTATTCGTTATTTTCGACTATTGGTTTTTTTTTTGACTATTTCGTTTTATAATGCGGCATTTTGATTATTATCACTTTATTTATACTAAATTTAATCTTCAAATGTTTTATCTTAATATAATCTAACTTTTATTGCATTTTATTATGAGTAATATATTCGGTATTTAAATTTTAAATTATACATACTTCAGATATCGATCTATCATTCTGCACATTGTTTTTAAAACTATTGACACTGTAGTTAAAATGTACAACGAGCTGTCGACTACAACGTGCGAACCCGTCACCTCAGGAAGTTTTAACGAAATCTGTCTCCCGCGAGGTGAACGCAGAAGACTTAGGACAAAACAGTCCACCGTCAAGTTCCGCCACATGCCCGTAAGAGGCCAACGACTTAACTGCAAGATTGCCAGGTATGTTACCCAGCTGGCTTACACTCACGCCCTTACTTCCAATTGCGTCCAGATTACTCCGGTCTCTCGATTGGTTACGGGTTCAAGGTCGCGTGCGCGGTCCTCTCCCTTACGTGGTGGTGAAACGGTGTCTACCGAATCTATCATAGACCACGGCATCCTTTGCCCGGCTGTTCTCCCGGAATCGGATAGCCGATGGTCGTTTCAAGAGCAGTCGCCGTAAGGGCGACAACTACCCTCGCTCTATAGGAGACAGTACTGTTTCCAGACTCCCCCGACTGATAGTCAGAATGCACAATCGATTGGCTTACGCCGCACTGTGCGCAAGCCGTCCAGGAGCGCTAGAAGATTGACTCCTGGGGGAAACTAGCCCCCAAGCCAGACTCTTACCCGGGCTCGCGCTTCATGCGTGGAGGTCGCCGGATAGGTGTTGACCCGTGAGCGTGACCGACCCTGAACAAATGGGTCTTCGTGGCCAACTCAGCAAGGGCCCATTAGGACGAGACAGCAGTAAGACTAATACGAAGGGAAGAAGTACATAGCATAGAGAAATTCTGCAAAAGGCATGACATGATTTCTCAATTCTAGCCATGATCAAATGATGCCTGCATGTCAAATTCCAGCGCAATCAGATAATAAAGCGTTTGGGGGTTATCGTCACGACGTATACCGGACAGTAGCTTTATTTATTTATTTATTTATTTATTTATTTATAACGTACAAGAACAAAAAAATACAAGGACATGCATACTGTTGTACATGAGGAATAATTAAGAACAAACATTATAATAGCGAAAAACATAGCTCTATGGATATAAATATGCTAGCATATCCGAATGAGGCGAAATCGCACAACCAACTAGACCTAGAAGGTCTGTCTCTGGCTGTGCTGTGTTATACCAACAGTAACTGTATTTTTGTAACTCGCGAACTGACGAAGGTGATCAATTTTAAATATTTCTAAATCTAACAAATGTGTTGTTACACAAATTAAAGTAAAATTTAAAGTAGAAAAAAAAAAAAAAAAAAATAAATATATATGTATGCAATTAAGGGCTAAAAATAAAGTAAACTTTACATTATATACAATAAATTTCAGTGGAAAATAAGTAATAATATATACAAATATATGAATAAACACTAGATTCTAGTATATATGTTTAAGAAAATGATATGTAATATTGCACAATTTTACAAATACATATTTTTTTTTAAATATTCACCCTACAGTATTAATAAGGTCTTTAGTTTTTGAACGCCCAATATCTAGAAGCCAGTTTTTTACTTTACCTTTAAAAGTTACATAATTTTTCACGTTTTTCGTGGTTTCACATAGTGAGTTATAAACTTTCGGGGCGATAAAAAAACATTGTCTTCGGGCAAATGTGCTTTTAACCTTTGGAATTGTGAAAAATTCCTTACCAGCATTTCTCGTTAAGTACAATTGTTGACTTCTTGCTCTGTACTCTTTAGTTTTGTGAAAGCTTATAAGGCACTGCTTAATAAATAGCTGGCAGATATCCAAAACCTTAAACTCCGCAAAGAGCTGGTTTGAACTGTACCGAGGAGGCTTTTTGTTTATGACTCTTATTAGTAACTTTTGTGCTTTTAATAGTCGGTCCATTGTTGTTTTTGTACATGAGCCCCACGCTATAATTCCATGCACCCATATTTTTACTCTCGAGCTACAGGGCATTGGAGAAAGAGGGTGCGAGGAATGAGGGCAGAAGGTTACGTCACGAACGCCTTTGGTTAACATTACGCTACTCGCCATTTCTCATAATAACCTTTCTCATAATTAGAATGATTGAAATAAAATGATACCGCGAGTAAACTGCAATATATTTTAATTATTAACTATAAACACTACTTGATATTTTGACAGTTACGCTCGTTAACACTCGGGATGACATAGCGGTTTTAGCAATACCACAAACTTCTAAATAGTTATAGTAGAATAAAGAAATGGAAAACATAGATACGTTAACCCAGAACACATTAAACTCCTTTTTTTTGGAAAGTCGTGTAAAAATGTGGTCCAATCGCCATGAGACCCGTCATAATAAATTTATCAAAATTAATTTAAAATCAATATCAATCAAAATAAATATCAAATTTCAAGATATCGACATATTATAAATAAGATAGAAAACGAATTTACCGCGTGAAATTTGTAGCACCCGACGTTTCGGTGACGTTGCAGCCGCCGTTGTCCAGGGTAGACTGAAGAGCTGTCAATCCGTTGTTTTGCGGGTAGGCCGCGTACCGCTTCCGCCACTGCGTAGGTTATAACGGTGGTGGGGGGCCGGGCTCGGAGCGCGGGAATTTTGAAAATCCGTCCTGCACAAAATTCAAAATTCCCGCGCTCCGAGCCCGGCCCCCCACCACCGTTATAACCTAACGCAGTGGCGGAAGCGGTACGCGGCCTACCCGCAAAACAACGGATTGACAGCTCTTCAGTCTACCATGGACAACGGCGGCTGCAACGTCACCGAAACGTCGGGTGCTACAAATTTCACGCGGTAAATTCGTTTTCTATCCTATTTATAATGTCAAACAACCGCGATAGTCTTCGATTTTATATATCGACATATTTTACATGAGACGACCTACGTTCAGCGAGGCTGTTTATAGCTCACTTGGCGACTAGGAAATAGGTATAATAGACATATACAGGTAAGTTTTAATTAACCTTCATCCTTGAAGGGGTTGAATCAGTTACGAGCAAGTAAGCAACTTTTGATTTAAAAAAATACGTGTAGCAATTTAAGAATATTCCTGAGGCCACATTTGCTCGACGGCATGCGAGTGAATTTCTTTTGGACTCGTTCAATTCTATCGCTGTGAACACTGTAAAGCGGAATCCAAATCACTGATGTTCACTCCAGAACCGATCTAATTTATCTATACAAATATTATAAAGAGGTAAAGTTTGTGAGTTTGTGAGGTTGTATGGAGTAATCTCTGGATTTCCTGAACCGATTTTGAAAATTCTTTTACCACTAGAAAGCCACGTTATTTGTGAGTGCCATAGGCTACCTATATAGTAATCCGAAAAAAAAAACGGTCGAACGAAAAGGTTTCTAACTAACGATGCCTTAACGATGAGAGATATATGATTAAGTTCTAGAGAAAAGTTGTAGAGCTTGGTAATGCCTACAAAAAAGTCACCGACAGCATATGTCTATATTTTATATTTAAGTCATTTTCAAAAAGTACCGTTTTAGATTTAAAAAAATACGTGTGGCACTCGGGGACTGCCGCGGTAAAGCTATTGCATAGCATTTTTAACAACTTATGGAATTATAATTATTATTATTTTTTTTCTGATATCAGATAACCGCGCTCTATCGGAAAACGTTGAAATTATTCCGAATCATTTGCGGCTGCGGTAGCAAATGATACGGAATAATTTAAACGTCTTCCGATAGAGCGCCGCGCACGAATTTTTTATTTGATAAAGCAAAAAAACCGGATAATTCGAAAAAAAATATTAAATTATCTTTAAAATAGTGCAGGTTTCATAATAATACGCCAGATAGTATTTGCGTAGTACTTAGTCGTTTTTGTGTTCGGTTAGACCTAATTTCACAAATTAATTACACTATGTAATATAAATAAAATCTAAAATATTCAAAGCTAAGAATATTAGGAAAATGTTCTTGTTTAACATATATTTTTTTTTGAATCGTAAGCAGTACTCGTTTAGACGTAATTATCAGTTTAAAATCATTAATTTTCGTTAAGAAATTTCTTCATTCGGTCGCCGCGCTGGCCTAGGCCCGCGATAAAAGCTATACAATAGCTTAAAAATTGTGGTAAAATCAATATATTTTTTTAAATATTATTTTGTTTTTATTTTGAAAATAGTATAAAAAGCGCTGAGCATGATGCGTCATCTAGCGGCAGGTAAAACATCGCTAATATTGTTTATTAGCGATATTTTACCTACCGATAGATGGCGCAGCGCGCTCAAACCCTTATAAGGAAGCTTCAATTTAAAAAAGTTTCTAAGTGAATCCCTCGATAAGGAACCAATTTAAAATTTGGACTCATTGCTTTGGACATTAAGGCTTTAAACTGACTTCGGAAACTTTCAGGCGCGTTTACTCCTACAATGTAAGCGGTGAGTGTGTTTTATTATAATTTCATTATATTGACTAGTTAATTTTCTATGGCAGCACTTAGCCACATTTTTTATTTAGGCCGTAAATTAATTACAATTAATTAAAACGTGAGAGCGCTCTGAGAGTTACGCTAAATATGCTTTACCATTAACACCCCTATACCACCACTGCGTAAAGATAGTTATTCTGTGCTAGCGCTGCGGTTGTCCGTTTAGTATGCGTCTGGTTCCCGGCGCTGGCGGACGTGGAATCTGCGCTTGACGCTTCGTCAACGCTCGATTTTTATTGGTCAAACCCTACAAAATTGACTCCGCCTATTTTTTCGGGTGTCCGCCCATTTCGGGTATTTTTCTGAGGTCTCATGTCGCCTTAACATTCAAGTTCTTCAAATTTTCATTTTTTTTTTGTTTTTATTTAATTTTTAAAAATTGAAGTTGCTTAGTCCTATTCTATACTGTACAATTCATGCTCACAATTATCGAATTCCCCACTTAAATATAATGTAGTTTAATAGTAATTTCATTTAATTAAATTCAACTTTGATAATTTCTCGTATAAGAAATAACTGTAAGACACTATTGTAGGAACCGCTGGCATAGTTGCTAGGTCGCCTAATCTTACATTGTATCTTACATTGTATGATCTTGCATTTGATTTTCAGGGTTCGATTCCCGGCTGGGTCACCATTTTCCGTTGGGATAAAATGATTGAATGCAATTCAAAGACACACACTTAAACACACGTTACACGCACACATCCATATCAGGGGGTTGGTTGTAAGAGATTATCGTATGGTAATAAAATCGCCCATTATGAAAAATCACAATAAGGAGTGACAAGTAAATATATTTAAAAGAAGAAAAAACTCAACTACCGTTACAGAAAGTGAGTTGTATTTATAATTATTTTTATTACGGTTTTTTTGTGAAATATTTGTGGTTTATGTATTTATCCATATAGATACATATATATTTCCGGAATGTACTCAATCAGGCATTTCATTTGACACAATACGATATATTTATGTAAATTTATTGACATTTGTACATTTAGACAACTGCTTACTTGATATTTTGACAGTAAAGCTACCTTATGACACTTAGGATGACATCACAATTCTAACAATACCACACACTTCTAAATCGGTTAAAGCGTTTAGAAGTTATGGTGGAATAAAGAAACGGAAAAGATTCATAGTTAAACCCTAATGACATTACACTCATTTTTAAACGACTTCAAAAAAGGAGGTTACCAATTCGGTTGTATCTTTTTTTTAAATGTTTGTTACCTTAGAACTCTGCCATTTATGAACCGATTTGGAAAATTACTTTTTATTCCAAAGAATATACTTTACAGATTGGTCCCATTTTTATAAAATCCTGTTCTGATGATGGGATCCATGAGGAATTAAGGGAACTCCTCAAATATTATCATATGAAATTTGAAATTTAGATGTTGGTTCAATTCCGATGATAATTCATTTATTTTTATGGTAAGCCTGACCTGATTCTACACCCTGGGTTGGCTCACGACGAGGGAACTCCTCATCGGTCAACAGCACAGACACAAAATGTTGTATATGTATTCAATTATGACAGCCCGTTCTAAGTTTCTCCATGAACTGCGACACCCAGGGTTGACTTCCAACGAGGCAACTCCTCAACGGTCAACAGCACATACATAAAATTTTGTATACGCATTCAATTATGATAGCTCGTTCTAAGTATCACCATGACAAGGCTGCTGCACTTATTAAAAAAAATATTCTGTATTATTTATTATTAGTCTTTTATTTATTGGGCAGTCGTACCTATACAAAACAAACTATTAATGGGCCAAGCTTATTTGTAATAATTAACGAAGAGCTGTAAGTTTCCCGAAGAATAAATAAATAAATGTATAACTCTTCCAGAAACACTGAAATTTACTATTTCCTCCGCTTTCCAGTGGTTATTTGGTTTTCATATCAGCATCTCTCCGTTTCCCAACGCCCGATGCGGCCCTGTGCTGTGTGCGAGAGGGACGCACGATGCGATGCGGCGTCTCGCTCGCGCGGCAGCGCCCTTCGGAACTCGGCGCCGATACTTCTACGCTTTTTAACGCCCACAAAGGAAATAAATATGCGGCTTAATGCCGCTATTTTGGCCAGGTAATTAGCTGACAAGGTTAGGTTATAACTGACGTTTATTGCATTCTTTTACCTAAACGTTTAATTAGCGTGTAAAATAGATAAAGGGGTTATTCTGGTCTAGAGCCTAAATTTTAGACGTTTTTCCGAGTAGGATAAAAATAAACCTTTTATACAATCTATTTTTTTTACAAAATGTTCATTGATGTTTCAAGAATTTAAAAAAAAACACGAAAAAAAAACAAAAATTCAAAGAGTTAAAGGCTAGATACGCGGGGCCTAAAAAAAGGCGCGTCCTGGGTGACATGTTGCGTAGAGAAATGCTCGCCATGGCCTACGTTTTCAAGCTGATTAGGGGAAGAGTTGATAATCCTAGCATGCTAGCGAAGGTTTGTCTCTTTGTCCCGGACAATTATAATCGTGCTCGCATTCATAATCTATTTGCGGAGCCGTCCTCGCGCACCAACCTAAGTCGATGGAGTCTGCTTACATGAGCTTTGCGGCACATAAATGCGCTATGTTCGACAGCGCCAGACTTTGATATTTTTACAGCGAGCCCGCATCTCTTCAAGGTGTGGGCATTGCGCTACTTGTTTATGGCAGAATAATATAAACTGTTTTCACTCTTATGTACTGTAAGTTTGTAAGTTTGTAAGTTTTTCTATTCTTAATGCCGGTATTTGTATTTAACGCTTATTTAAACATGTTATGTATGTACTTGTAAGAATTCTATTATTTTTTTTATATTTATGTGTATATTGCATATCAACGGATTGGTAGAAACTGTAATGTTGATTTGTTATGAAAATAAATAAATAAATAAATAAATGTTTCCTCCAACCCTAGTAGTGTTATGAAATAAAGAAATACCAAAAAATATTTATTAGTAAGGACGCTATAGCCCGGGCCTTGGAAAAAAAGATATTCTGTTTTCCGCAAAATGGCGACGATTTAAAAACCAAAAAGTGTCGCTGTTTTCTTATTTTTATTTTTTTTTATATTGCATTTTTTTTAATCCATGCTTCCGGATATAGCGTTGTAAGCAAAGATGATTTTCAACAAAATAAAAAAAAAGGTTAAGTAGAACTTGAGATATCATGTCAACCAGGTCGAAAAGAGTTGTTTCGAGACAAAAGCGTTTAAATTATTAAACAAAGTTTCGGGAGCGTAACTCATTTATAGGTACTTAATTCTCATATTTGGTTCTACTTCGAAATTAACATTTTCTGAAGTTCTTACAGCTAAACGAGCTGTTCTAGCTTCATAATCATGAAGTCGAGGATTACATTATAGTACGGGGGTCTTTTGATCGATTCGTTCTGGCACGATCGGTTTATTTGCTACGTCACGTCGCTGTAACTCCGGAATAATTCGAATGTTGAAAAATCCTTTAGAGGACATTCCTAAAGGTCTAACTTCTGAAAATATGCATAGGAAAAAAACGATTATTTAAAATTCCTTGACCAGAATACCCCCTTAAATATATCGGTCTCATGCTAAAACGTAAATATCGGTTTACTTAGGTAAGTATGATCACGTGTCCGAATATAAGGCACGGTTAAAGTGAGTCAAGGGGGAGATAGGTGTAGGACGGCGTTTTACAGTGATTTTCATGATTTTTTTAACACATTATATATAGGATATTTTATAAATTATTGATATTGTGAGGTCATTTTATACATATATTTAAGAATATTTTAAAAAAATTTCCTCGAAAATTTTACGGAGATATCAGCTGCCGCATATTGTAGGTCTCCATCCGACTGAGCAGTTTGTGTACCAGATTCTGACACGAAGTAATCAGCAAATATATTTCTAATATTGTTAGAATTTTATCCTCCTCTGATGTTATATCTATCATTGCATTTTTCAAAATGATTATCAACAGTGATTTCATCGTTATGAAAACCATCTCTTATGCAATACGCAACATGCTTTAATAATTAAAACAGCAAAATCAAGAGTTATAAGGGGACGATGAAATGTTCTCTATTTGTTGCTGAATATTCCAGATGTACATTCAACGTATCTTCTGGCACGAGCTAATTGGTTACGAGATAATCACTATTAAATGTTGTCGTATGTCCATTTGGTACGCGTGTATCTAACGTCGGTGAATTGAGGCGTGAACATTATTGATTGGACGCGTCCGTCAGCCGCGGCTTACGGACGCGACAAAGGTATCTGTGTAATGAAAGTCTATTGAGCCGTGCACATTATCGGACCTCAGTCACAAACGTGGCCTCGAATCTTCGGACGTTCGATAGAGATCCGCAAACCGCGTCCCAAACGACTGTGCATACTATCAGTCGCGTCCGTAAACCGCGGCTTACGGACGATAATATGTTTGCCCCTTTATGGTTACAGACTAAGGATAACACCTCTTGCATGAATGTGTACGATAAACCAGAACACATTTTTCTTGTTTAATGTTCGGCTCTTGAAATGTGGAAAAGGCCTCATAACCGGAAAACTTACATTAAGCGCGACAACACCAAAACGTGTCTAAACCTGCACAAAGGCGCCAGCTGTGTGTGATTGCATTTCTGGGTAGTCAGCCGTTGGCGTTCAACGTTAGTGAGCGTGTTTATTGCGCGGTGAAGTAAAAAAAAATCGTGGAGTGGGAAAACGTTCCAGCGGCGTTTTAAGGCATTATTCTATGAATCTGATATATCAAAGTACATTCATTCAGTAATCGTAACTACAGGTGATTTCTATGTAATCTTAGTGGTCTTAGACATTTTAATCAGTTTTCCGAAAAAGTCGGTAGAGGCACTTTAATACAGTAAGGCGCGGGGCAGATCGGTACGTACCAAAGTACCCCGTTAGGGTACAAAGTGTACAAGATTCTGTTAATGTACATACTACGTCTACGTAAAGGGAGTACCTATATTTTTTGTGTTTATAATTTGCAAAGGTTTTTTTTAAGATTTTAAAGTTTGTTGCTGTTTGTTTACAGAGAGACAATTTAAGTTATGTAATTGTTTTACGAAAACCTTTCAATACTGTTAGTTTTGTTATCCAATTGAGATTATAAGTGAGAAGTATGAGATGGTTATAGTTAACATAATAAATCTTTTTACTAATGATTTTGGTTTTAATTAACCATTGTCATAGCATTTACGTTTAGTACCAAATGCCAATTCTAATGTAACATTGTGACCCGTAGGTGGGGCACAATGGCACAAACCCTATTTTTCATTAGAACCTTAATATTCTGCATATTTTTTGTTGTTGGTTTTAATTACTTGAGTAGTTATGGCATGTATGCAAAATACTGTTATATTTCGACCATTATTCTTTATCACATTATTCATTATTTATATTTTATCCATTACTCATTATTTATATGACTTTGATTTGTTGTGTAAAAATCTGCTCCGCCTTTCCCTATTACATATGTTTTTTGCAAGTAACCCCCTACTGACCGAAATGAAAGACGTTTCACGTCAAAATAAATATAGGAGAAGAACATTATAATTTTTTTCAACTGAAATGTTAAATTTACAACCATAGCTTTAACGTAATTACAAAATTTACGTGTTTGCAGGATCGTGTCTTGACACAAACTACCTGTGAAAAGAGCCTGTCGAAGACATTTTGATTACTTCTCGGTCCCCCTCATAGTAATTAATTTATTACTATAGTTATTATATTTGCCATCTGCTGCAAAGGAGAATGCCCATTCTAGTATGAACAAATGTACTTTTTTTTTAAATTTTTATATCTATCAAGTGGCTTTTTATCTATTCAGTGAAAATTTGTAGAAATTACATCGAATTCGGTTACCGCATTTCAGAAATATTAACAAAATAAATAATATTTTTTGAGGCTAGGTTCAGCCACATATTGAAAAAAATGATAACAGATGCAACCTATTATCTATTTTAAAAGTTATTTCGGGGATTTAAGATGAGTTTAGTAGGTATAGGTTGATAGTATCAAACTAATTTAGAGACCGCAATAAGAACTCAGCAAACAATCTGCTCGCGGCAATCTCGAACTATATACATTTCGACGTCCCTCGAATGCAGACCACTTTTGGGCAGAGGCATTTTGTGTACATAGCCCCCAGGATCTTTAATATACTAGATGAAGATTTAAAAATGTATGTGCCTAAGTCTTCTTCTTCTTTTAAAGCCAAAATTGATTCCTGGCTAAAACATGACTCCCGGCAAAATATCCACAAATTAATATACCGAGACAGTTCCCATCATTAAATCTTATCCCTGACAATTCCTATTATTATTATTATTTTTGTTGACTATTTTTTTTTATTGCTATTACTTATTTATTAATTTTGGTGACTATTGTTTCATATTATTTGACATTTTATTTTATTTTTATTTTATTAACACGATCATTTATTTTTTGTGTTTTATTTCCTATTGTGATCATTAGTTAGTGATTATTAGGTTTAATTTGTTATGGTGACGGGAATATATATATATATATATATATATATATATATATATATATATATATATATATATATATATATATATATATATATATATATATATATATATATATATATATATATATATATATATATATATATATATATATATATATATATATATATATATATATATATATATATATATATATATATATATATATATATATATATATATATATATATATATTGATATTTTAAGGGTGTATTTTTTTTTAAATTATTTTCAATAATATATAAAATTAGATTCATGAAAAGTTACTTATCTGGGGTCCTGGTGGACCAGAAACATTTTACCGATAGTTAATGTCCTCTTTAAATACTTAGGGCAGCAGCACCTGTTTCCGCAATTGATAATTTATGATGTTCTTAGTTATTGCAGCCGAATTACTGTATGCCCTTGGATGTAATAAGTATAGGAGGATGGTTTCTGTAACAGAAATGGATGTTAGTAACTTATTTTAGAAGAAATTATATGATTGAGAATATTTCGACACAAGTCGTATTCATCTCCATGACATTTCTGATAGAACAATTTTTTCAAAATTTAAATTTAAAAAAACTGAACATAGAGAAATGGGTTAATAATATTTTGCAATATCGTTATAATACACTATAACCGACCTTGAAAAACATTATTGATAATGATTTTTAAATGAAAAATATTAATAAGCTTTTAATGAATATGTCTGAACAAATATAATTACTGTATTAATTTTGCCTATTCAGACCGGGACCCTTGCAAGCGCCTAAAATATTTATAAAAGCCAACTCCCAAGATTTAACGTCTCTTTCTTTAGCGTTATCGCCAAGGCACTTAATAATTTTTACTTTAAAACAATTATCAAAAGTTAAATTGTGTGCCTTAGCATGCAATGCTATTGGAAGTTGACTATCATTGCCTACGCTGGCCCTGTGATTATTTAACCTAATGCTAAGAGGTGTAGTTGTTTCCCCAATATAAAATGCATTGCAGGTCTGGCAAAGTAATTGATATACAATATTTTTTGAAATGCAACTACTATTAAAAGGAACTCTGTAACTATTAGGAGTGTTAGGACTAGTAAAATAAATGCTTCGATCTAATAAAGGACATGTTTTACAACGTGATCGACCACAAGGCTGTAGGCCAAAATTTTTGTTATTACTAAGATAATTTCGATTATTTTTATTAAGTATTGATTTTAAATTAGGAGGTTTTCGAAATGATAAAATTGGTGGTATATCTAATAAACCTTTGGTTGATGGGTCGTTAGCTATAATAGGGAATAAATCTGCTAAAATAGGTCGCAGTTTCTCAGTGCCAGGAAAATAAGTAGTACTCAGAAAGATTTTATTTTGATTTAAATTTGAAACCAATTTAGGTTTAGGTGAAAATTTTGTTTCGGAATTTATTATATTTTTATCTAACAAAGAGGCAGGATAATTTCTTTCTATTAGTGATTTTTTAAGATTGGAAAGGTACTTATCTAAATTTTCTTTATTATTAATTAAACGGTGTCCGCGAATTGACATTGAATATGGAATTGACTTTTTGGTATGAAACGGATGACAGCTATCGAAATGTAGGTATTGCTCTTTGTTTGTAGGTTTTATATGAATTGCAGTTTTAATGGTGCCTTCGGATAGAGTTAGATCAACGTCTAAGAATGTAATTTGATTTTCTGATATAGTGTATGTAAAATCTAAGGGTCCGAAATTATTGAAATCTGTAAGGAAGTCAGTGAGTGTGTCATGTCCATGTGGCCAAA
The DNA here is from genome assembly GCA_944548615.1 of Micropterix aruncella. Taxonomy (NCBI): domain Eukaryota; kingdom Metazoa; phylum Arthropoda; class Insecta; order Lepidoptera; family Micropterigidae; genus Micropterix; species Micropterix aruncella. Next base: position 14,964,218 of record OX155974.1, on the reverse strand, counting down.
ACAGTATAATATCATCAATAAACCTATACCACATTAGTGGTTGTAAATTTTGAGTAAGAAGAAAATTATTTTCTAATAACCCCATGAAAAGATTCGCATAAGAAGGGGCCATTCTTGTTCCCATTGCTGTACCTTTAATTTGGAGATAAAATTCATCTTCAAAAGAAAAAGCATTCTTAGTGAGGACGAATTCAGCCAACTTACAAAGAAAATTTGTAGAAGGAATTTGGGGGCTGGGCCTTTGATTAAGGTAATGGGAAATCGCTTCTAAGCCTAAATCATGGGGAATATTAGTATAAAGAGAGACAGCGTCAATTGTAACAAGTAATAAGTTGTCAGTCTTAGGAATTGTGGTATTTTTTAGAATCTCGATAAAATGGTAACTATCTTTAATGTGTGACTTGAGATTTTTTACAAATGGCTGTAGAAAGTAATCGACAAAAGCTGAAATTCTTTCTGTGGGTGAGTTAAAACTAGCTACTATCGGTCTTCCTGGATTATTAGGTTTATGAATTTTTGGCAATAAGTACAAATTTGGTGTTCTGATAGGGTTAGGAATTAAAGTGTTAACATCTTCATCTGATAATTTTTCAATGGTTTTTTGTTGTTCAATATATTTTTTTATTGTATTAGCAAAATTTTGATTCGGATCACTATATAATTTTTTATAGGAAGTTTCGTCTCTGAGTTGCCTCAAACCTTCAGCTACATAGTCTGTTTTATTAAGGATGACTGTAGTTGAACCTTTATCAGCTGGCAAAATGATGATATTGGTATCTTTGCTTAGGTTGTTAAGAGCTGAAAGTTCATCAGATGTTAAGTTAGGTGTAGGTTTGAGGCTGTTTAAAAATGTTGGTTGTGTAACTTTGTTCATTAAAACTGTAATAAATATTTCTACAGGATGATTTTTTGGAAGAGAGGGTGGCTCTTTATTAGAATATTGTCGAAATTTTGCCAGTGCGTCATGTAATTTACTATTATTACCATTTTTGTCCCTTGAATGCCAAAACTCACGCCATCTCAAATTACGACAAAATTTTGCTATATCATTTCCAAAACTGAAATGGTCAACTTTGGGAGTTGGTGTGAAATTTAGCCCTTTAGATAAAACTGAATATTCATTATGGTTTATAATTTTTGAGGACAAGTTTTTTACGACAAGTCTATCGTTATTTATAGGAACCTGTGCAGCATTAGAATTTGTAACTGATGGTATCAAATTTTCAATAATTGGGATTTCTAAAGGAACTTGTGTAGGTTCGGGATGCATATCTGCATGAGAATAATTGTTTATAAAATGACGATTAGTTGAGAATTTGTTTTGTGATGAATATAAGGGAATGTTTTCGTTATTGTTATAATTTGAAACAGGATTTGAATTATATCTCGTATAATTTTGTTGTGTAGAGTTGTTGATTTTGTGAAAAATTTGTAAATTATGAAACTTATTTTCGTGTTTTAGCCTAATATTGTTTAAATCAATTACAGAACTGCTAACTATTTCACTAGCATATATATAATGCATTGGAGAATACATTTCTATCAAATCAACATAATATATAAGAGACCTTAAATGTTTATCTACCAAAACTTTGTATTCATTGTGTAAAACAAATGTAATCTCCATTGCATAATTAAACCTTAAAGTGTGGAAATTATATTGGATTTCTGGACTTATAGCAGAGAAAGGAAATTTAGGTATTAACCCTTTGGGACATATATGATTATTTAGACATTTTGACAGATATTCTACATGTCCTGTAAATTGTGATGCTTTACGAGAATGATAATTAACCTGATTTAACCAATAATTATATTCGTTCATAGTGATACATGTGATAGCAAAATAAGTAAGTAAAAAGTGTAAAATTGTTTATATTTTGATATTTTAAGGGTGTAATTTTTTTAAAATTATTTTCAATAATATATAAAATTAGATTCATGAAAAGTTACTTATCTGGGGTCCTGGTGGACCAGAAACATTTTACCGATAGTTAATGTCCTCTTTAAATACTTAGGGCAGCAGCACCTGTTTCCGCAATTGATAATTTATGATGTTCTTAGTTATTGCAGCCGAATTACTGTATGCCCTTGGATGTAATAAGTATAGGAGGATGGTTTCTGTAACAGAAATGGATGTTAGTAACTTATTTTAGAAGAAATTATATGATTGAGAATATTTCGACACAAGTCGTATTCATCTCCATGACATTTCTGATAGAACAATTTTTTCAAAAATTCAAACTGCAATTCATATAAAACCTACAAACAAAGAGCAATACCTACATTTCGATAGCTGTCATCCGTTTCATACCAAAAAGTCAATTCCATATTCAATGTCAATTCGCGGACACCGTTTAATTAATAATAAAGAAAATTTAGATAAGTACCTTTCCAATCTTAAAAAATCACTAATAGAAAGAAATTATCCTGCCTCTTTGTTAGATAAAAATATAATAAATTCCGAAACAAAATTTTCACCTAAACCTAAATTGGTTTCAAATTTAAATCAAAATAAAATCTTTCTGAGTACTACTTATTTTCCTGGCACTGAGAAACTGCGACCTATTTTAGCAGATTTATTCCCTATTATAGCTAACGACCCATCAACCAAAGGTTTATTAGATATACCACCAATTTTATCATTTCGAAAACCTCCTAATTTAAAATCAATACTTAATAAAAATAATCGAAATTATCTTAGTAATAACAAAAATTTTGGCCTACAGCCTTGTGGTCGATCACGTTGTAAAACATGTCCTTTATTAGATCGAAGCATTTATTTTACTAGTCCTAACACTCCTAATAGTTACAGAGTTCCTTTTAATAGTAGTTGCATTTCAAAAAATATTGTATATCAATTACTTTGCCAGACCTGCAATGCATTTTATATTGGGGAAACAACTACACCTCTTAGCATTAGGTTAAATAATCACAGGGCCAGCGTAGGCAATGATAGTCAACTTCCAATAGCATTGCATGCTAAGGCACACAATTTAACTTTTGATAATTGTTTTAAAGTAAAAATTATTAAGTGCCTTGGCGATAACGCTAAAGAAAGAGACGTTAAATCTTGGGAGTTGGCTTTTATAAATATTTTAGGCGCTTGCAAGGGTCCCGGTCTGAATAGGCAAAATTAATACAGTAATTATATTTGTTCAGACATATTCATTAAAAGCTTATTAATATTTTTCATTTAAAAATCATTATCAATAATGTTTTTCAAGGTCGGTTATAGTGTATTATAACGATATTGCAAAATATTATTAACCCATTTCTCTATGTTCAGTTTTTTTAAATTTAAATTTTGAAAAAATTGTTCTATCAGAAATGTCATGGAGATGAATACGACTTGTGTCGAAATATTCTCAATCATATAATTTCTTCTAAAATAAGTTACTAACATCCATTTCTGTTACAGAAACCATCCTCCTATACTTATTACATCCAAGGGCATACAGTAATTCGGCTGCAATAACTAAGAACATCATAAATTATCAATTGCGGAAACAGGTGCTGCTGCCCTAAGTATTTAAAGAGGACATTAACTATCGGTAAAATGTTTCTGGTCCACCAGGACCCCAGATAAGTAACTTTTCATGAATCTAATTTTATATATTATTGAAAATATATATATATATATATATATATATATATATATATATATATATATATATATATATATATATATATATATATATATATATATATATATATATATATATATATATATATATATATATATATATATATATATATATATATATATATATATATATATATATATATATATATATATATATATATATATATATATATATATATATATATATATATATATATAATATTTCTTTTCCTTTTTATTTTATATTCAAATTGCCGAATATATGTGATCTAAAAACTAGCGAGCTAGCTGCCCTGGAACAAGTCCTGGCACTTAGTTGGGCAGCAGCAGTACTTAAATGCTAATGCTCATATCGGCCGTGTTCAATTTTAATTTTAATTATATATATATTTATTGATACGATTATTAGTGATACTTATGCACTGTAAATAAATTGTTAAATTAAATAAATAAATAAATAAATAAATAGTACCTATACCTAAACAACTATTTATTTAATTCATTTATTTTATTCTCTCTCCCTTTAAATCATCAATGTCACATCAAGATGACAGAAACTAGGGGATTTTACTTTTATCGATTTTTCTTCGACTTATGTACACTATAAATCTATACTAATATTATAAAGAGGTAAAGTTTGTGACGTAGGAAATAATCTCTGGATCTACTGAACCGATTTTGAAAATTCTTTTACCAATAGAAAGCCACGTTATTTGTGAGTGTCACAGGCTATATATTAATCCGAAAAATTAAAAGACTTTTTCGAGGTAGTCGGATTTGCAAAGTATGTCGGAGAAAAAACGGTCGAACGAAAACGTTTCTAACTAACGCTGCCTTAATGATGAGAGATATATGATTAAGTTCTAGAGAAAAGTTGTAGAGCTTGATAATGCCTACAAAAAAGTCAGCGACAGCATATGTCTAACTTTTATATTTGTCACAAAAAGTAGTATTTTATATTTAAAAAATAATTTAAATCGTTAGGTCATGTTTATTGGTCATTTTATCAACAATTATGAATTCTTATCAAAATAAGTAAATTTTTCGTCTCACGTGTTTAAAACCAAAGACTTTTCCCTTTTACTGCATATAATTTCCCCTTTACTGCATAAATGGTTAAAGAGATAATACGCTCACAAATAAGACACTCACAAGAAGACACTCACAAATAACGGTATTATAGTCAAATTGGCATGCAAATACATACATACATATGCAGTAAAAATATAACCCTTCTTATGGCAGTCAGGAAATAAATCATAGCACTCACCTAACCTAACCTAACCGAACCACACTCATAATTTCATCACAGGTAAAAAGTTTTACCGCTCAACGAAGTGGGCACGGGTCAGCTAGTCTTAAATACGGTGAAAATAAAGATAGCTGATTCAAAGTTTATTTTCAAAAGTTCTTTATTAATATAACAATAGTTCTTTATGTATAATTCACGTTCGTAACACAACTTTTTGTTTATTACGAGTGAATAAGGATTTGTCATCGAATAAAAAGGATCGATGCAGGGATCGATATCGTAGATCTAGGTAATTGATGATGTAACATAATAGCACGCATTAGAAAATTGGCATCCCTTGTCGGTAGCTTCACGCGTGACAATTATTTACATACATACATACATATGCAGTAAAAATATAACCCTTCTTATGGCAGTCAGGAAATAAATCATAGCACTCACCTAACCTAACCTAACCGAACCACACTCATAATTTCATCACAGGTAAAAAGTTTTACCGCTCAACGAAGTGGGCACGGGTCAGCTAGTCTTAAATACGGTGAAAATAAAGATAGCTGAATCAAAGTTTATTTTCAAAAGTTCTTTATTAATATAACAATAAATAGTTCTTTATGTATAATTCACGTTCGTAACACAAATTTTTGTTTATTACGAGTGAATAAGGATTTGTCATAGATCGTCGAGCTCTACTCTCTGTAAACATTGACTGTGTTCTTGTCCTCAAAAAAAGTTATTTATCAAGTGATTAAAAGCCAAGTGTCAATATTAAGTGTGCCTCAAAATAAAATCGGCCTGAAAGCATTCATGATCTTCAAGAATACGAAGCTGAAATCGCTGATAACAAGTTAGAATCAGCACTTTTAAATTGACAAGCTGTTAGCAAGTCCCCAGGCAAGTACCCGCCATTGCGAAGTCGACTTAAAAAAAGTCGACCTGAAATTAGTTACAACCGGCCAGTCAAAAGGCCAGGCAAGTAGCCTACATTGCAAAAAAGTCGACTTGAGATTAGTCAACCGACCAGCGCTACAATAACTGTCACAATAGGCCAGGGTTGTCAGTGAGAAAATTTTCCCCATACTTGGGAATAATTTTCAGGGAAAATTAAATAATTATAAAATTAATAGAAGCACAGTATTAAGATTACAGGCATCACCGAAAAGTCAATATGAACTGCAACAAATGTTCCAAACGAGTGGCCACTAAAGACAGACTAGTTTGTGCACATTGTAGATTACAGTTGCATTATACTTGCGCAAATATGCCAAAAATAGACTATACTCGCCTTACCGAACAAAAATTGGCTCAGTGGCTCTGTGATCATTGTAGGATTCTGGATCCTAGGGATGCAAGAAATGTCCTCTCACCTTCCACCTTTTCGACAACGAGTTCACCGGCAGAAAGGTCTACAAAATCAAACGTCATCGATATTGATGAACTGAATTTATTGATTGATAAACAACTAGGCAGCCTCAAGGAGACGATAATATCGTACATTGATGACAAACTGACCGAGTTTAATAATAAAATAGAAGTAATTAAAAAGCAAAATGATGACATCTTAAAAACAGCCGATTTTCTGTCAAATCGTTATGATTTCCTGGTAGAAAAAATCGATTGTATGGAGAGAGGAATTGCGAACATCCCCATCCTACAAAAAGCCAATACAGAGCTACAAAAGGAAATATCGCTTTTGAAATATAAGAACGACAATTATGAACAGGAACAAAGAAAACGTGAGATCGAAATTAGAGGAGTTCCTGACGAATGCAAAAATCTAGATGACATCATCCTGAAGATTGGATCCTTCGTAAATTGTGAAGTATCAATGGACGATATTGACAATCTGTTTCGACCCACCCACAAAAAATCCGAAAAGAAACCAAAAAGTATTGTAGTAAAGTTTCACCATGACATGAAGCGGAATGCACTTTTAAAAGCTGTAAAAAATCATAATAAAATTTGTAAAACCAATAGCAAAAAACTGAACACACGTGATTTAGGAATCCCTGGTGACGGTACACCAATATACGTGTCGGAAAATCTCACCCATAATACAAGGTTCCTACTAGGTCGCGCTAAAGCATTTTCCCGAGAGAATGGGTATAAATATACATGGGTAAATAATGGCCGAGTATTCATTCGCAAAGATGATAATGAAAAACCCGTTCTTATTAAAAATGAAAGCACTTTTTTAGATTTGAAGTAGTAACATTTTTACCTAATACGTCAATAACCAATTTTTATCGCTTTTATTGTCTTTTTATATTAATCTTGCATTCGAATGATAAATTTTATGATTTACTTGTATTGTTGTGTATACATCTAAAAACTAATCGCCTTATAATACTGAAATATTTAAACACAGTTTCGTATTATCCCCTAGTAATATTTAAAAAATATATTATATACCCTATTTCTCTATTATATTCCAAATTACTTTTATTCTTAGATATATTCTTCATAGTAAATTTTATTATAATATTGGAAATTTCAAGTAATTTTAAGTATGATTCCGCAATGAATTTGACATTTTTGATTATTCTATTTTATTGCGATTATTTTTATATTGACTCTCTCTATATCATGAAATTATTACAAAAATATGATTATTCTATGCATTTTGACCATTTAATATCCATACTGACCCATTTAAATTTATTAACTCACACTTATATTACATCAATATCCACTACAAATCCTAGTCATGTTAATACATGCACAGATTTGACTCAGTTCTTCATAAGATTAAAGGTTCCATAATGGACAATATAGTGAATCTTATTGATACCCATGACTCGTCACATGAGAATTTTGTGACATCAGATGTCAATGCCTGCAGAGGAATGCTTTCAGGTGATTCGTCACTGAGAATGCTTTGTCTAAATATCAGAAGTATCCAAAAAAATATTGATCAATTCTTAGTTATGTTACAGGATCTCAGCCTAAACTTCGACATTCTAGTCCTAACAGAAGCTTGGATTGGAAAATATTTTGTTCCGATAGAGATCCCAGGGTACACTACGTTTCATACTAGGGTGAATAAACTTCAAAATGACGGAGTAATTATTTATGCCAGTGAAAAATATACAGATATTTCAGTTAATGAGGAGATGTTACCTGGTGCTAATTGCTTATGTATTGAATTAGACAAATTTATTGGTATAATAGCAATATACAGAAGCCCGTCTATTTACAATATAACAAATTTTCTGAAGAACCTTAATGATTTGTTGGCAAAGAATTCTAAAAAAAATAACCTAATTTTAACTGGGGATCTTAACATACCAATAAGTGGAAAGGTACATCCACAGGCGCCTGATTATCTTGAGCTTCTTACGCTTCATGGCTTGAAATGTTTAGTGGACTCCCCGACGCGAGAAACTGAAAGCTCCAGCAACTGTATAGACCACATCATGTGTCGAACACCTAGTCCAACAACCACAGTAGTTTACAAAACATCAATTACTGATCACCATGTCCTTTTATTCAAAATGTTTCATAATTGTAGGAATAAAAAGAACAGACCTTTCTTAAAACAAACATTTGATTACGACAAAATATGTAGAGACATCGCAGATGCTGATTGGACAGCAGTCTACGAGAAATTTGACGTGAATAATGCAACTGATAATTTTGTTAGTAAGCTTCAAAATATTGTTCAGTCGAATAGCTCAATAAAAACTGTTGGGCTAAAACATAAAGAGAAAAAATACAAGCCATGGATTACAAAAGGTCTCCTCTTCTGCATACATAGACGAGACAAACTTCATCTAGCAAGTCGACACAACCCTGATAATCTAGATTTGAGAGAAAAGTCAAAAGAATATAGAAATATATGCAATACAATAATCCGTCAAACTAAAATCAGGTATTATAAAAATAAATTAAGTAAAGCAAATGGAGATGTTAAGGAGGTTTGGAAAATTATAAACGAGGTCTCAAATAGAACGAGAGGTAGCAGCTCAGTCGATAAGCTAAATATTGGAAGCGGAACGGTCACAAGAGATTCGTCTCCTCAAAGGCTTGTTGATCATGTTAATAAATATTTCGCTAATGTCGGCAAAAAAATGGCAAAACAAATACAGAACAGAACTTTAAATTCAGGAAGCACCCCTCCAACTGTCAATTTTCCAGTATCCCTTTTCTTGACACCAACAACGCCACAGGAAATTTCCCAAATTATATATTCACTGAAAGATAGTTCGTCTGCGGGTATTGACGATCTGAATTCACGCATTTTTAAGTCATCAAAAATGGAGCTAAGTAACCCGATAACTCACATAGTTAACTGCAGTTTTAAAACGGGTATATTTCCTAGTGCATTGAAATGCGCTAAAGTCATCCCAATATTTAAAAACGGTGACAGACTTGACATCAATAATTATAGGCCTATCTCCCTACTTAGTACGTTATCTAAAATTATAGAAAAGGTCGTTAAAAAAAGACTCGTCAAGTATCTGACGAATAACAATATTCTTTCAGAAAATCAGTTTGGATTTAGAGAGGGAATGGGCACTACGGATGCAATAGTGAATGTTACTACCTTAATTAATGGTTACGTTGATAAGGGTAGAAAGTGTATGGCGGTCTTCTTGGACCTTGCTAAGGCATTCGATACGGTTTCGCACGATAAGTTACTTCAAAGATTGGCGGGGGTGGGACTCGAGCATGTCACTCTTTCCTGGTTTGCCAGCTATTTAACAGATAGGAAACAAGTAGTAATCATAGACGGCTTAAAAAGTATGCCTGAATACTTGTCATTCGGTGTCCCCCAGGGTAGTGTTCTCGGACCTATTCTATTTCTCATCTACATAAATAACCTGTGTAACTTAGTAGGCCAGATAACTACATTTGCTGACGATACTGTCATTATTTTTGAGGGTGACAAGTGGACTGAAGCTTTCAATAAGGCAAATATAGGTATGAAAAAAGTACAAGAATGGTTGGATGATTCCCTACTCAATTTGAATATAGGAAAAACTAAATACCTTACTTTCAGCAATAATGCCAAAGGGCAACCGCCTACATGCCACAATTTGAAAATGCATACATGCAATAATGCAAAGCAATGTAGCTGTCCAATAGTGGAAAGAACACAATACATCAAATATTTAGGGATCACAATCGATAATAGGATCCGCTGGCAGACCCATATTGATATACTGGCGATTAAAATACGAAAACTGGCATATATGTTCCGAGAGATGAGAAATATTTTAGATCCGGGATTACTGAAAAGTACATACTACGCATTAGTTCAGTCTATTCTCTGTTATGGAATAATAGGATGGGGAGGTTGTGCGGCGACCATCCTCCGCCCATTAGAAGTGGCTCAAAAATGTATCTTAAAGATTATAGCGCGTAAACCGTATCGCTACCCCACCAATGAACTTTTTAGTCATTGCAATGTCCTGGACATCAGACAGCTGTACATTAAATTGGCCTTACTGCATGAGCGGTTTAAAAGTCAACCAACTTTTAATGAGGGAGTGATATTTACGAGAGCAGTGCACTCAGGAGATATGCTGATACCACGTAAAAATACCACATATGGACAGCGCCACTACTCATTCATCGCTCCTAGGATTTATAATCACCTTCCTGAATCAATTAAGGCTATCAACACTATGACAACATTTAAAAAATCTGTCACGTCTTGGTTGATGAAGGAAGGGAGGATTAATATAGATAGAGCATTGAGTATAAATGTCTAAATGGTATATATGGAATGGTATTTATATATGTGATAGTTATTAAATTGACAGTTTATTTTTATGACAGTTTGTATGGATGTTTGATTGACAGTTTGTAGTTATTAAATGAAAATGTATATAAACAATGACTTTTATATTATTTATATTTCCAAACCATTTCTTTATTCTATTAAATTGTAGGAATTGTAGGCCTTTCAATTATTTTATTTTAATTTATATTGAAATTTTTAGGAATATTTTCATGTTTCTGTGTAAAAAAATATTTATTTTTATTTACAAAAATTTTATTTCTTAAAATTACGGCGATTACCTTACTATATTTTTATAAAATTATGTTAATTTAAATGTCTGCCTTAGAACAGGCTATAGCCTAGTTAGGCGACATTGAAATGGAATATCTGGCAACAGTTTCTGGCATATCAGGTTTCAGTTTTTTGCTACTGGTTATTTTGTCTATTACATTGTACCTACATGTCCATGAACTGTAAATGTTTTTAAATTACGTAATTAAATAAATAAATAAATAAATAAAAGGGATCGATGCGGGGATCGATATCGTAGATCTAGGTAATTGATGATGTAACATAATAGCACGCATTAGAAAATTGACATCCATTGTCGGTAGCTTCACACGTGACAATTATTTACAAATAAAAAAATGGAGTACTACATTATCCGGAAGTTTTTAAAAGTACTAATATTTCATGAAAAAATAACCCCGAAACGAATAGTCATGAAAGTTATTGAGAAATTATGTTTTTATTTTAGCTATAATGTATTAATATTTTTTTCAAGATACAATCTTTCTTTCGAGAGTATGTAGGTACTATGAATGGGCATTCTTCTTTATAGTTTCTTGATAATAATATAATATTTTCTCCCCCGTATCGACGCTCGACTCTCGCTCTGTCTCCTTGTATGAGTTGCCGTTCCGTCCGTATACACACCACACCGGGGCATACATCCAATTTATATTAGAATTACTGGCATGGTAACGGTTCACTCGAAGAAACTACGTTTCTCTGACGATTTCATACGATTCCGTTCAATGGGCAATTAAGTAGGAAACGAGTAGATATATCAACAAGTAAATATATTAAAAAGAATAAAAAACACGACTGCCGTTATAGAAAGTGAACTATTGTATTTATAACAAGGTAGAGAGGACGAGTAAAGTAAATTACTGCCTCCTTTTCAACTACAGATATTTAATAAAATCAGTCTTATTTTGTTGTTATCTTCAATTGAAATCAAAGTATATTTAATTATTCACCTTTTCATCCTGATATTTTTTGATCCTGATATCTTCTTTTTATTTGATACATTGATGCAATGCCTCTTTCATTATCTTAATGACATATGATTGAAACCTCAAATAATTATATAAAATTTAACGCCCTCTATACTCATTTGTATGTACTCTTTCGAACTATCTTTTTACATTAGTACAACAAAATTGCTGGCAACGATTTGACCCCCTTCCCATGTATTGAGCGATTTGACCCCCTTCCCATGTATTGAGCGATTTTTGCCCATAATCAACCATTATTCTGAAGTTCTAAGCTATTCAAAATTATATATTTCATTGAGGTACCCGATTTTCCGTTAGCTTCTGGAATCATTTGTAGTACTTTACTTGTAATTATTTTTAATACGGTTTTTTTTATGAAATATTTGTGGTTTATGTATTTATCCATATAGTTACATATATATATTCGGAATGTACTCAATCGGACCTTTCATTTGACACGAAACACGATATATTTATATTAATTTATTGACATTTGGACATTTAGACAACTATTTACTTGATATTTGAGTTTTAGCATAACACCTTCACTTCGCGGGCCGGAAGAATAGGAATTCTGAAGATCACTTAGAATTACTCGGACTGACTACTCCCAAACAAAGAAGACAAAGAGAGGACCTGATTGAGACATATAAAATTCTAACACATTATTAAGAAGTACCTATCTGGTTTAGAGAAAAAATACAAATTCAACGCCAACACAAATCCTCGAAGTCACAAAAAAAAACTTAACCCGTACAAAATTTAAATCTAATCCTCTTAAGAGCGTTCCGTGAAATAGAGTGGAGGACATGTGGAATAAATTACCATTTGAAGTGAAAGCTCTGTCAATCAATTTAACAATATATTAAAAAAAATAAAAAACACGACTGTCATTACAGAAAGTGAACTATTGTATTTATAATTATTCTTATTACGGATTTTTTTATGAAATATTTGTGGTTTATGTATTTATCCATATAGATACATATATATTTTCGGAATGTAACTCAATCGGACCTTTCATTTGACACTAAACTCGATATATTTATGTTAATTTATTGACATTTGGATATTTAGACAACTACTTACTTGTAAGTGTAGTTTGTATAGCGGTTTTTCAAAATTCGCGCGCGCCGACCCCGCCGAAATCACCGCCGTTATAATTTGCGGAGTAACAGCAGCAGTTAGCCTACCTGCAGCACAACGGATGACGATTCATACTTTAGTCTACCCTGGACAACAGCGGCTGCGACGTCGCCGAAACGTCGGCTGCTACAAACATCACGCGGTAAATTCGTTTTATCTTATTTATAATGTCAAACAACCGCGATAGTCTTCGATTTTATGAAATAACCAGTCAACGTTTTGAGATAAAGGTCTATGAAGAGTAAATGTCCTTTAAAATGTATCGCTAATTAGTATTATTTAGTACCTACTCGTACTATTAGTATCTAATACCTAGTTATCGATAATTATTAGATAATTTATATTAGAATTACTGGCATGGTGACGGCGAAGGCGAAGAAACTACGTTTTCCCTGACGATTTCGTACGATTTAAAAGTTTGGTTGTTTGTTTCTACCCTTTATTGTGAAATTTCACAATGGGCGGGTTTATTGTCATACGACAATTTCTTACAACCAACCCTTCTATGAAGTGTTTTTATGTATGCGTGTGTGTGTAACATGCGTGCACGTTTGTGTCTGGTTATTACATTCGATCGTCAGAGTTGAAATGCAATTCCGTTAATTTTATCCAAACGGTAAATGGGGACCCTAGCCGGGGATTGAACCCGGGACCTTACAATGTAAGATCAGGCGACCTAACCACTATGCTACCGGGCCGTATTTTAATTCAATGGACTATTATGTATAGAAATATATTAAAGTAGACAGTGATTTGTAACGTCTGCGAATAATGCTCACAAGCTTAGGAAATAAAAAAACATGATTTCATGAAAATTAGCAAAAAAAACCAATTCAAGAAAATCTTTAAAAACATGAAATTATTTTAGGGCCCCAAATATTTTTCAAATGAATAAACAACATGAAATGTAAGAGTATTTTATACGATTGTAAACTGGAGATTAGATAAAAAATGTCGGTCACAGTTCTCGGATGTAACGTAAATCGATTCGATAATGATTTTGCATATTATTAAACGGTATAAGAAACATAATTGACGTGTCTATCGCGGTAACGTTTTTGTTTTGTTTGTTTGTTTTAACTCTTTATTGTGAAATCATAATGGGCGGGTTTATTGTCATATGACAGTCTCTTACAACCAACCCTACTATGACGTGTTTATATGTATGTGTTCGTGTAGCATGTGTCTTGCTATTGCATTCTATCGACAAAATTAAAACTGCAATTCCTTTAATCCAGCAAAAAATGGTGACCCAGCCGGGAATCGAACCCGGGACCTTACAATGTAAGGTCAGGCAACCTAACCACTATATATATTTTTTTTTATAGCCACCGGGTCGTGTAATACATATATTATTTTTTTTTTTATTTAGGAAATTCACAATAAAATCTTAAGCATGAAAGACACAATACATACATAGCAAAAAAACACCATAGCAAGATTCAAACAGAGGTGTGTATTTCAAAAATGTCTCATGTTGCTTCACTAAGCTACGCTTGTGCTAGAGCGGACATTACACTGCATTATATATGTAAACCATTTAAAATAATATATATTTTATATTATACCTATATTAGGTACAGGATAAATACTGGATATTTATATAAATATAAATATATACACATATATAAATATATGGATACACATAGAATACTGTATACATAAAACATATAACAATATATAAATACAACACCTAGGATACACGTGAGATGAAGAATAGTCGAGATAAGAAAATATGTATAAAAAAGTTAACATTATGTTTATAAAATAGTCGTGATTTAAAATAGTCGAGAATGCCTATAATACATTTTAGTTAATAATGTCAAGAGAATATCAGAAAATTATTGAAAAGAAAGTATTTAATAGCTAATTTTACATTTATAAATTACCGATAAATATGGGTCAAACAAACAATAAAATAATTTTTCGCGCATTACACCATGGCAGCTCACCCAAATTATCTATTTTTGTGTGCTTTTAGACGGGTTTAGGAGTTTATAACGATTTGGTAATGAATTTGCATATTTTACCCGATATAAGAAACAAAATTGAAAATGCTTAGTTACCGATAAATAACGGCAAAACAGGCAAAAATATAATTTTTCGCGTATCACACCCATCGCATGTTAAATATGTATTTTTACTTTCCTGACGACCTATCGGAAAGGAAAGTATTGTGATCGCGCTAAAAAAAAATTTTGAGATGAAGATGGGAATATATATTTTGAGACTCCCTGAGACGATTGAGACTATTTCCAGACCGATCTCTGTCTGTCTGTATGTCTGTATGTCTGTATGTCTGTATGTATGTATTCTTCCACGATAGCGCCCAGACGCTTAATCGGATTGAGCTGAAATTTGGTATATAAGCTTCTGTTAACCGTCGGAGGAACCCATTAGTTTTTGGAGTCCCTACGCCCTACGGTTGTGGTACCTCCCATACAAATTTGGGGTTCCCGGCGAAAAAATTGTTTCCGCGATAGCGCCCAGACGCTTAATCTGTCTAAGTTAAAATTTGGCATAGAAGCTTCTGTTAACCATCGGAAGAACCTATTAGTTTTTGGGGTACTTACGACCAACGTTTGGGGTACCTGCCATACAAATTTGGGGTACTAGAGTAAAAAATGTCGCTGTTTTTTCGCACCTCCCCGGATACTAGTCAGGAAAGTCTTGGGGTGACACAACCGATTTTTTTATTTTAGTGTGAGTTTAGTGCGGTATCGATCGCTCAGTGAAGTGGTGCTCGCTTAAACGTAGTTTCCGCCGTCGGTTACTCGTGTTTAGCGACTTCGAAGTGGTCGCAAACGTTAGAATGCAATAGTAACATAGAATAAAAACTGTTTTTATAACTACTATGTATATTTTAGGCACTGTTTTATTTGTCATATCTATTCTTGTTTTTTAAAAGGTTAAATTTGTGGTGGTATATGTCTGAAATATTCCAAATATATCTGTTCAGAAATATTAGTACAGCGCCTTGCTTCGCGACTATTGTGTTATTGAACGCCATTCAATGCCGCCGAGTTCAACGACCTCGATCCGTTAGCAAGGTCAAATAAAACAGCTGATCGATTCTCAAACTGTTGTAAATCATTTGGAATAAAATGTAATTTTAAAGTAATTGTATTATATTATTTAATTTAACAATTGGTTGACAAAAGTTGCTTATTTGCTCGTACTGATTTACCCATTTCAAGGATGTCACTAATTAAAAACTTAGCCTGTATTTATGTGGGATTTTAGTCGAGTTTAAATCGATTTGATAATGATTTTGCATATTTTACCCAAAATAAGAAACAAAATTGACGTGTCATAGTACATTATTTAATTACCGATAAATATCGGCAAAACAGGCAAAAATATCATTTTTCGTGCATTATTCCATCGCAACTTGATTTCACATATTTTACTTGATATAAGAAACAAAATTGATGTGTCGATAGCAATACTTAACAATATTTAATTACCGAAAAATATCGGCATAACAACAATAATATTGACGTCCCTCGAATGCAGACCACTTTTGGGCAGAGGCATTTTGTGTACATAGCCCCCAGGATCTTTAATATGCTAGATGAAAATTTAAAAATGTATGTGCCGAAGTCTTCTTCTTCTTTTAAAGCCAAAATTGATTCCTGGCTAAAATATGACGCCCGGCAAAATATCCACAAATTAATATACCGAGACAATTATCCCTGACATTTCTTATTATTATTATTATTTTCTTTGACTTTTTTTATTTTTATTTATTACTATTACTTATTCATAAATTTTGGTGACTATTGTTTGATATCATTTGACATTTAATTTTATTTTTATTTTATTAACACGATTATTTATTTTTGTGTTTTATTTCCTATTGTGATCATTAGTTAGTGATTATTAGTTATAATTTGTAACGGTGACGGGAATATATATATTTCTTTTCCTTTTTTTTTTTTTTCTTTTTTTATTCATTGCCGAATATATGTGATATAAAAACTAGAGAGCTAGCTGCCCTGGAACAAGTCCTGGCACTTAGTTGGGCAGCAGCAGTACTTAAATGCTAATGCTCATATCGGCCGTGTTTAATTTTAATTTTAATTTTAATTATATATATATTTTTATTGATATGATTATTAGTGATACTTATGCACTTGTAAATGAATTGTTAAATTAAATAAATAAATAAATAAATAAATAAATAAATATCATTTTCGCGCATTATTCCATCCCTAGTTAACGTGCCGTTCGCAATAGCAATACGTAATTACCGATAAATATGGGCCAAACAGACAATAAAATATTTTCTCTCGCATTATTCCATCGCATCTCATCATTTAAAAAAAAACAACGATGTATTTGTTTATTTTAGTGTGAGTTTAGTGCGGTATCGATCGCTTAGTGACGCGGTGCTCGCTCAAACGTAGTTTCCGCCGTCGGTTTCTCGTGTTTAGCGGCTTCGAAGCGGTCGCAAACAGGGGCGGACGCAACCGACTCACTGACTGATCTTCGGCTGAGTTCCGATCCTGCCGCCATTCCTATACAATTCGCCTTTTTTCTCAAGGGCCGCGCGCGTCTTCGCGACATGCAGAGGTACACTACGCTGCCCTCTAAAACAATAAAAAAAGACAATGACTGTATACTGTATGTACCTGTTCTAAATTTAGGTAATAGGGAATTAAAATTTATTAATTTATTTATTGAATACTTCTACAAAAAAAGTAGTTTCATTGCCATTGAAGTAAATAAATTATACAATTGTAAAAAAAACCCTTCGAGTAGCGGCATAATTTCATGGCAGACCGCGGCAATTTATTGGAATTTCTTGCAATATCGCCGCGCTCGACAAAAAGTACTATAACTATGGAACTGCTATAGCAATCATAAAAATAATAACTGTACAATGATCGCATTGAAATTTCGAATATAGAATATTGAAATCTCATTTCGTAAAACAATTAGATAATTATGAATAAATATGAGAAAGTCTAAAAAGTGAAAAAAAAAACGGCATTTCTAACTTGTACTCGTCTTACGGAAAAATACGGAACTCTATTTAGAAATTATAAAAATTATCGTGATCTTTATTAGATTCTCTATCAAAGTTAATATTTCGTTTTGCTTATTTACATACACACATATTTAAATATTAGCTCATAGAAACCAATATTTTTTTTTATGATTTCTCGAAAAAAAAAATGATCATGTTTGATGATGGAATTTTACCAGAAATATCCGCGAAATTATTCTAGCGGCCTTTTATGTATCTATGATAATAATGAGATATTTGGTATGGATTTTAGGATCGTTCGAAATAGAAAATAATATTACTGTGCGCTCCGGGAGCAAGCCGCCAATATTGGTCGTTACGTACTCAACGGTGTTCTGATGTGCAACCAAATTTGGTCGTTACGTAGCCGAAGGGTTGTCATTCGAAATAATTCATATATTCTAATTTCATATATTCTATAGGATGTCGTTCGAAATAATTAAAATCATATTAATATTAGTATTACTTTTCATCTTTCAAAAGCGCATTGCTTTTATCTCATCGTTAGTATATATTGCATGTTTGAAATATTTATTATTTTTTAAAAAATATGGTTCAATTTTCGCTTGTGTTTGTTTTATTAAAAAAACAAATCGCAATTATGTTTGTCATCTCTCAGTGTCCTTTGTGAAAGGGAACACGTGGCCCCGCGCCTGAGGGGGGTGAAAGGGGAAATGGGGTTTTGGGGGGGGGCAGGGTGGTTCTACTCGTTGGAGTCACAGTGGAGTGGGTGGAGCGGCGCAAATCCGTATGGTTGAGAGAGGTATATATCCCCTCACTACTCATCAATATACTAAAATAACTACGTCGTTGCATTGATTCTATCTGCCGTTTCTACTCATCATGCTGCACAGGCTCTTGATATTTTAATGTACATGTAAATTTTGCATGAAGCGTTCGACACGATTCGGGCTAACTTGCTTAGAACATTTATTTTATTTTATTTATTTATTTAGGTACATAGGATTAGGTATACAGTTCATTCATAGGTCATGTAATCTTATAATAATTATATAAATTATTTAATAATTAATAAAGGGAGCTTTAACACATCTTACATGACCTTTACTGCCAATAGCACATCTAACTAGGCGATAATTTGGCCCGTCTCTAGATGTGCATATTTTTTTGCAATTTTAAGAAATGAAGTGTTTTTTTTAAAATAAATTTTTTGGACCCACCACCTGTATATACACATAAATATACCAATTTTATAAAAAATATAGCTATGTAATAAATATATACATTTATAGTTGTCATTTAATAAAATTTCATTAAGAAAAATAGATAAGTGATACTAAATAAATTGTTGTGCGTTGCAAAGAAGTTGATCAGATTTTACATATCCCTTGTTAAGTAGGCATCTATTAAGGTTTGCTTTAAATATTTTTATGTTAGGATAATTTTTCATGTCTTCACTAAGGGAATTATATAATTTTGGGGCTATGTAGAATATATGTCTCTGGGCAAATGTTGTCCTGACTGACGGAATTATATAATTGATACTCGCGGACATTCTTGTGTTCAGATTGTTTTGAGTTCGGGCGTGGTCATCTCTAGATTTGTAGAATGCAAGAAGCGCTTGCTTAATGAATAACTGTTTAGCTGATAGCACATGGGATTGGAAAAATAACAAGGCAGATGGATGACGCCGATTTTTCCTGTGAATTACTCTCAATAATAAATTCTGCGCTTTTGTCAATCTATCCAGATTATCATTAGTAGTAGCGCCCCATGCCGCGACTCCGTAGGACAAAATACTCTGACACAAGGCCATGTATACCATTCTTATGGTTATTTTGGACAGAATGTTGCGCAGCCGAAGAAATACATAAACCAGCTTTCTAATTCTCGAACTCAAATTTGCAATCTGATTTTCCCAACATAGCTTCTCATCTACCGTTATGCCTAAGTAGGAGACTGTTGCAGATTTGCTTAATTTAGTACATACACATCTATTCTTATCCAAGCATTTGTCGGTATGAATGGCAAGTGTTTGGTTGAGAACCTGGCTGGGATTTCCCCGCAAGCTGAAAGTGATAAATTTTGATTTCGCAGCATTTAGCGTTAAAATATGGTTGTCGATCCAAGTTTTAGCCAGTTCCAAGTTACTTTGAGCTTTGAAGAATGTATCATTCCAATTATTAGTCGCAGTAAGAAGGACAGTGTCGTCCGCGAAGGATACAATTCCAACTTTACTAAAAATTTAGGTATTTTTGCAATGCCACGCGCCCGCGCGCTTTCGATATATACATAAAGATGTATAGGTATACCGCGGCGACATGGGAAAACGTCCCACCGTTGGCAGTGGCCAATTACGAATGACTATTTCGGCTTCGCGCGTCGTCTAATATAGTCGATTTGGCTTTTCAATTATAATAAAATAAACTAACAAATTTATTTTTATAAAGTAAAAATTAGATTACAATAATAAAATAACTTAAGATCACTGTGTTATTTCTAATATCACTCAAAAGTATCTATAAAGAAAAAAAACAATGTTTGGCCATAGCATTTCTGGAAATTACGTAATTTCAAACATTTTTTCTTATATTTTTTGTATGGAAGTTCCACAAACTGTCTCGGTACTATGCAAATAGACCATACGCTGGTGTAAATAGTATTTTTTAATATTGAGAATCATCTCTAGGTTTTTCAAAAACTGAAGACAAATCTCGCTCGTTTTTATTTTTTTGGAAAACAGTAACAGAACAAAAATAATTTACAATTAATTTGGAAATAATTTACCAATTTTGTTTCGGCGAAATGATAGCTTAAGGACCGGGTTTTTAAAATCCGGCATAAATGTATTAAAATTCTTTTTCGTGTTCTCACAACCAGGCCACAAAGTTACGCTTCATATTATTATGGCTTTTGGGCCGCCACGGCCTCGTCACTGTCATGATATAATAGCAAGTCTTTTAGCAAGTCAATTCAACTGTTTTAAATTATTCCCTGTTTCTAATAATGTTCAATATTATTTTATAAACATCCTATTGTCATTTCTAAAGTTATTTAATACGTTAACAAAAGCCATTATCTCTGCATATTATATTTACCTACTTAATTAAATAAAACCAGTTACAATTATTATTAATTTATTCTAGCAATCGTTAAAATTTTTGATTTCATCGTCCGTAACGATAGGTAGCGCTGGAGGTTAATTGTTGTAATATTATAGACTAGCTGATGCCCGCGGCTTCGCATCGCGTAAAGTTTCAAATCGATTTGTTATGTAGGGTAGCGTTTATTTTTCTTTTACACGCTACCTTTAGATATATAGTGCAAAACGTCCCATCTCAGATGCACGTTACATATCTCGTGACTCGCGCGTCTTGTTCCTCGCCACCCGCGCCGCCTTCCGCTGAACGCTGGCTAGGCGAGGCTGCTCGCTGTGTACCTTTCTCGGCGACTTGCCGTAAGGCATTGGTCTCTAACGGGCTGCTGGCGAGCTAGACCCAGCAAGCTCAGCGTTCAGCGGAAGGCGGCGGGTGGCGAGGGACAAGACGCGTACTTACTTCTACGAGATAGATAGGATGTCTTAAATGATTGCACTATATAGTTGGGCGGTGTCGACTACAACGGGCGAACCCGTCACCCCAGGCTGGTGTAACGATATGTGATCGTTCTTTCAGCCGTGGGATGAGCGTA
Source organism: Micropterix aruncella (assembly GCA_944548615.1). Lineage (NCBI taxonomy): Eukaryota > Metazoa > Arthropoda > Insecta > Lepidoptera > Micropterigidae > Micropterix > Micropterix aruncella. The sequence continues at coordinate 14,942,507 of OX155974.1, read as the reverse complement.
GAAGACTAGAGACAAAACAATCTACTGTCTAGCTAGACAAAACAATCTACCAGCAGCTCGTTAAAGACCAAGGCCTTACGGCGAGGCACCGGGAAAGGTACCCAGCGGGCAGCCTCGCCCCCTATCTACTAGTTTTAGTAGGATATCTCCGTCTGGAGTTAACCTTCAGGATACCTCCATCCTCCCGACTAGTTACGAGTCCGTAGTCGCTTACGCGTCCTCTACCTGTTGTATTACAGCGGTAATTAAAATTGAATTTGCCCGTAGTGCCACACGGGATCGAGTGGCCCAAGGTCATTTCAAGAGTGGCACGACAACAGGTCAACATCCACCGTCTCTGCTTAGGAGACAGTATATTTCCATCCTTGTGCACAACCGATTGGCATCGCCGAACGGTGCGCAAACCGCCCAGTAGCGCCGGGATGCAATCCCGCCAGGAGAAACCGGTCCACTAGCTTTGACGCCTCAGACGCGTGAGTCTTACCCGGGGTAGCCTTTCGCAGAGGAGGCTTCTGAATAGGAGCTGATTCGTGAGTTGAGCCGATCCGAGAACAAAATGGATCTTTTGGCCCAAGCTGCACGAAACCATTTGCTACCGGATTGCACTATATACCTAAAGGAAGGCAAATAAACGCCACCCTCGATTCGAAACGTTACTCGAAGCAAAGCCGCGGGCAAAAGTTTGTATTTTAAGTTTTCGATATTGAAGTTTGACTATCATGCCCTTTGGTGGACCGATTTTAACCTTTGGTGATTTGAGGATTTTAATCTTGGCTAGAGTTAAAATTTAACCTTTGGTGGATCTTTTTAACTCTAGCCAAGATTTAGACTCTTATATATAATTCATTAGAAATGAATATTTAGATATGGATCATTAATGAATAAGATATAATTAATTGAATTTTAAAATTTGTCATTTTCCTCTTTTACATGGAATGCCCTAATAACTTTCGTAAATTCCACCTTCAATGCCTACGCGACTTCATGAACATCAAGTGGTCGGACTGTGTGAGGAACACGGAAGTTCTTCGACGCGCTAAAGTCAGCGGAATAGAAGCATACATGATGCGACGACAGCTGAGATGGTGCGGACATGTCTCCCGTATGCCTGATGAGAGAGTGGCAAAGCGTATCTTTTACGCTGAACTAAAGAACGGCAAGCGGAAACAAGGCGGCCAGCTCCTCAGATACAAGGATACTCAGAAGAGGCATATGAAAAGGTGCAACATTGAACCCTCTCAGTGGGAGCGTAAAGCGAAAGATCGCCCAGGATGGAGACTGCTAGTGCAGGGCAATGTAGATGATTTTGAAAAGAAGAGGCTGCTCGACTTAGATGCCAAGCGCGACGAGCTAAAGGCCCGACCACCGGCGGCCATAAAGTATAATTACGTCGATGGTGTCTTGACTTGCGCCAAATGTGCACGCCCATTCAAAGCCAAGATCGGCTACATCAGTCACCGGAGGGCTCACCAGCAAAACCCCCAACAATAAAAAAAAAAAAAAAAGAAAAAAAAAAGTATCTAGAATGCAATCGCTATGGCCGAATACGGCTAGAAGGATATATATATAATAACTTTCGAATTTAATATATATTTTTCTAAAATTGACTCAAATGTGTACCTTGCACGATCTATGCTATATTCGTATATTCCATAGTCATTTTTATCGGCGTTTTGTAGGAAGAAGTCAGCAGTCATTTATTTTATTTATTTATTTACCTAATAGTGACTATCGAAAATTATTTTCATTGCTACATTATATAAACAAGTAAATATATTAATATACTGGCTGAGCCGTGCCCACTTCGTTGGGCGGTAAAACTTTTTACTTGTGATGAAATTATGAGTGTGGTTCGATTAGTACCGAGTGCTATGATTTATTTCCTGACTGCCAAAAGAAGGGTTATATTTTTACTGCATATGTATTTGCATGCCAATTTGACTATATTACCGTTATTTGTGTGTCTTCTTGTGAGTGTCTTATTTGTGAGTGTCTTATCTCTTTAACCATTTATGCAGTAAAAGTGAAATTATATGCAGTAAAAGGGAAAAGTCTTTAGTTTTGAACACTTGAGACAATAAATTTACTTATTTTGATATGAATTCATAATTGTTGATAATATGACCAATAAATATAATATTTTTTTAATATAAAAAACTACTTTTTGTTACTTTAATATATAAAAGTTAGACATATGCTGTCGCTGACTTTTTTGTAGGCATTATCAAGCTCTACAACTTTTCTCTAGAACTTACTAATATATCCAGCGTTAGTTAGAAACGTTTTCGTTCGACCGTTTTTTCCGACTTACTTTGGAAATCCAACTACCACGAAAAAGTCTTTACATTTTTCTGATTAATATATAGCCTATGACACTCACAAATACCGTGGCTTTCTATTGGTAAAAGAATTTTCAAAATCGGTTCAGTAGATCCAGAGATTACTTTCTACAACGTCACAAACTTTACCTCTTTATAATATTAGTATAGATAGTATAGATTAATATATGGCTCCAGACGAGGGGACTCCTCAACAGTCAACAGCACAGACACGAAATTTTGTATATGCTTTCAATGACGACTGCCCGTTTTAAGGCGAAATGATAATGGGAACGACCATATCTGAGGAATTTTAGTTTTATGAGTTTAAAAAAAAATATAAGCAGTAATTTAAAAAAGTTTTTAAGTCAATCCCTCGATAAGGAACCAATTTAAAATTTGGACTCAAAGAAGTTGCTCATTGCCTTGGACATTAAGGCTTTAAACTGACTTTGAAAACTTTCAGGCGCGTTTACTCCTACAATGTAAGCGGTGAGTGTGTTTTATTATAATTTCATTATATTGACTGGTTAATTTTCTAGGGCGGCACTTAGCCACATTTTTCATTTAGGCCCTAAATTAATTACAATTAATTAAACGTGAGAGCGCTCTGAGAGTTACGCTAAATATGCTTTGCCATTAACACCCTTATACCACCACTGCGTAAAGATAGTTATTCTGTGCTAGCACTGCGATTGACCATTTAGTATGCGTCTAGTTCCCGGCGCTAGCGGACGTGGAATTTGCGCTTGACGCTTCGTCAACGCTGGATTTTTATTGGTCAAACCCTACAAAATTGACTCCGCCTATTTTTTCGGGTGTCCGCCCATTTCGGGTATTTTTCTGAGGTCTCATGTCGCCTTAAGACCTAGACAGGACTGCGGCACTCAGTGCTGGTTTCTAATGAGGGAACTCCTCAACGGTCAACAGCACATACACGAAATTTTGTATACGCATTCAGTTATGATAGCCCGTTCTAAGTTTCACGATGACATGGCTGCTGGACTTGTCTTTTTTTTGTTATTTTTTTCAGTATAAACGTATGTTTCCCACTCAAATTACGACAAGTCTGTGTTATTTTAGTTTTCGATTATCCGAGGTACCCTCGGTCCACATTACCTCGGATAAGCGAGGTCAGAGGTTCTACTGTACCTGAAATAGCGTGTCACGCCGGCCGGATGCCTGACAACCGGTTTTTCAAATTTGATCAATGTTTTTCCACTCCATTGTTGTTCAATTTCGCAGTATAATATTATCGTTTCACCACATTTTCATTATTATGTATCTATATATACTTGTCTTAAGTCGTTAAATAAAAACTATTATTTATTATAATCATTGTATCCATTTCGCTTTCGCTGTGTTTGTGTGTTCGTGTGTGTTTGTGTAAACGCGGCCTTGTGCTTGTATGCGTGTTCGTGTGTGCACATAATATTTATTCAGTTATCGATGTAAATACATAATTCATATTAGTGCCAAAGACCGTCGCCTCTCGTCTCGCGTATAGATAAAATCATTTTAATTCGCCCACCGCCATCTGGCGGATATTTTTAAAAACGCTACCTACCAATAAGCGAAGCCGCAAACCGCGCGTCGAAGGAGAACCGCCTTTGGACAACAGGTGACGCTGACAATATCAATTGAAATAAAATAGATGGCGCTTTTTAAATCGCGATTTTTCAAAATTGAAGAGCGTTTTCACAGAGCCAAGTATCTGCATTTCAGAAAATGCCCTTTTCGTTTTTGTATGGTTAACCCGTCGGACGCCAACAATGCCTTAATAGCCATTTTGCGTCGTTTGAGAGATCCATACGTAACCTTTTCGACCGGCTCCGATATATGAGGAGACGGCGAACAAAACGATCTAAAAGCGAGAGGCGTAAAACTAAATATAACATATTTCCATTTGTTTATTTATACCTATATTTTGTTTTTTAGTTAATACCTTGGCTGATTTGTATAAGACCTTACCATTCGCAAGTAGTTTTTCTTTGCAAAGATGGGACATAATAAAAAAAATACGTGTGGCACTCGGGGACTGCCGCGGTAAAGCTATTGCATAGCATTTTTTAACAACTGATGCAATTATAATTATTTATTTATTTTATTTATTTTATTTTTAACCTATTGCATAGCTTTTATCGCGGGCCTAGGGGCAGCGCGGCGACCGAATGAAGAAATTTCTTAACGAAAATTAATGATTTTAAACTGATAATTACGTCTAAACGAGTACTGCTTACGATTCGAAAAAAATATATATGTTAAACAAGAACATTTTCATAATATTCTTAGCTTTGAATATTTTAGATTTTGTTTATATTACATAGTGTAATTAATTTATGAAATTAGGTCTAACCGAACACACAAACGACTACTACGCAAATACTATCTGGCGTATTATTATGAAACCTGCACCATTTTAAAGTTAATTTAATTATCTATCTTTTTATCTACGATTTTTTTCGAATAATCCTTTTTTTTTGCTTTATCGAATAAAAAATTCGTGCGCGGCGCTCTATCGGAAGACGTTTAAATTATTCCGAATCATTTGCTACCGCAGCCGCAAATGATTCGGAATAATTTCAACGTTTTCCGATAGAGCGCAGTTATCTGATATCAGAAAAAATAAAATAAATAAAATAAATTAATAATTATAATTGCATAAGTTGTTAAAAATGCTATGCAATAGCTTTACCGCGGCAGTCCCCGAGTGCCACACGTATTTTTTTATTTCTGATATCAGATAACTGCGCTCTATCGGAAAACGTTGAAATTATTCCGAATCATTTGCGGCTGCGGAAGCAAATGATTCGGAATAATTTAAACGTCTTCCGATAGAACGCCGCGCACGAATTTTTTATTCGATAAAGCAAAAAAACGGATATTATTCGAAAAATTCGTAGATAAAAAAATAGATAATTAAATTATCTTTAAAATGGTGCAGGTTTCACAATAATACGCCAGATAGTATTTGCGTAGTAGTCGTTTTTGTGTTCGGTTAGACCTAATTTCACAAATTAAAATCACTATGTAATATAAACAAAATATAAAATATTCAAATCTAAGAATATTAGGAAAACGTTCTTGTTTAACATATATTTTTTTCGAATCGTAACCAGTACTCGTTTAGACGTAATTATCAGTTTAAAATCATTAATTTTCGTTAAGAAATTTCTTCATTCGGTCGCCGCGCTGGCCTAGGCCCGCGATAAAAGCTATGCAATAGCTTAAAAAAACGAATTTTCGTTTAGGCTGTTTTGATTGAAAACAGAATATTTAGATCGTTTTGATCGCAACTGTATTCATAAATTATAGCATTTTGATTGCTACTGGTGTTATCAAAACAGGAAATTAAAACATTTTGTAAGTATTTTTTTTTCTGTTTTATATTTCTACGTCGTTAATTTTAATATAGTAAATTCCTTATTATTGAATATGTAAAAAAATCTCAAAATAATTAATATTATTTAGGAAATATATTTTTTTATTTTTTTATTATTTTTTTATTTAATAACCATTTTTTACAATAAGGCTTTGTATAAAATCCAGCCAAACCTAAGGCTTACCTGCTGGAGATTATGATAGGGTGACTTTAAGTGCAACTTTAGTGGCCATTTTGACCATTTAATAATATATCTGCTGGATTATCTGCTATATTGATAAGGATTAGTCGGCACAGAAAGCCACCCCCTTGATAATATTTACATAAAAAAATAACGTACTTAATGCTAATAAAATAAAAACATGAATATTATTCGTATCATTCACACTTGTGTTTCACTTTCACTTATTTTAAAGCTAACTATTTTTAATTCTTTTTTTTGTTTTTTTGTACATTTTTTTAATTTTTTTAAATTTAAAGGAATTTTGTTGAATAGATGAGGGATTAGCCAATTCAATCTTCTTTTGCCATAAAGGTTACGAAAAGGAGGGACGAGTAGCCGTTCATTTTGTATCTGTCTAGTGCTGTGTTTATGTTGGACATAATTTCGGAACTCGTCAGTCTCGAAATATTGAACTGTCAGTCTATAAATAAATATTGCATTAGCTGGTAATATGTCACAATACTTGAAAAGTCCTGAATATAGAACTAGAAATATATGAATATTGAATGCCGCAACCATACCAGATGACATTTTTTCACCATTTGCACCAAACCAATTTGCACAGTAACTCACTTTACCGAAGCTATGCTCAAATCTGAATGATGGCATATGTAAATTAGGGATAATACAACAAAAACAAGAAAGGTTCCAAAAAAATATATTTAGACCGTTTTATTTATTTATTTATTTATTTAAGAATTAATTACCATGAAACATTGATTAGCTTATAAAAATAACAGGAACCGAATGGCAAAACCTTAACCTATTGCTTATTTGTTTCTGTCACCCAACTGGGACTAGCCCGTTCTAGGGTGGACAGGACTCCAATATTACAATCAAGTTTGCTTGATTGCTTGGTTGCTTACAAATATACAAGTTTTAGTAAAAAGCTAATGACACTAAATTGAAGTCTTCAGAATAAAATAAAAAAATAATAATAAAAAAAAAATATTAAAAGATAATATAATAAATAAAATGCAATTCCATTATTTAATCGGCAACAAATATCATATAAAATTCGATTAAATAAAATAAATAAAGTTATATGTGAGAAAAGGAAGAAACGGTCATTAATATTTATTAATATAAAATTACCTAAGTAGTCTAAAAAGTATACTTCATTGTCAAAGTCAAATAATTTTTGGTAGTTAGTTCAATGTTAAAATATACTTAACATATATGTTTAAAAATATGTTAATAATTTGTGCACCTAAGTTTTATTATACCATTATTTCTAACATTTGATGTATGGTTAGTCTGTCATGATTCGATAACCATTTCTTTAGTTTATTTTTGAATTCCCTAAATGTCAAGTTCATTTTTATTTCCATATTGATCAGATTGTAAAATCTCGGCGCAATGAAAGAGTAATGTCTTTGTCCAAATGATGTTTTCCTTCTGGGTATTATTGAGCTATTTTCTAAAACTTGTCTCGTTGGTCGCCGGTTCTGAATTATTCCTAAATTTGAGTTACTGTCCAAAAACAGCCTTAAGAGGGAAGTTTTTAGAAAAAGTTGCCTACAGTCAAGAACTTTAGCTTCCTTATAAAGTTCATTAGTGGGATGGCGATATGGTCTACGTAGAATAATTTTTAATATAAATTTCTGCGCAACTTGCAATGGCTCTAGCAGGGTTTTACCACATCCACCCCATCCAATTATGCCGTAAGTAATAAGCGATTCACATAAAGCATAATAAACAGTTTTTAGCGTTTTGGAATCCAGAATATTCCTCAGTTCTTTGAAAACATATCCAAGGATTCGCACCTTCGTAGCCACGTTATGTATATGAGAATCCCAACGGAGAAAGCAATCTAGAGTGATGCCTAGATATTTCCAAGATATTTCTCTTTGTATAGGCTGACAGTTACAAGACTCTACGCTATCGCACTCGTGTATTACAATAGTTTTATTAGTAGTGGGTTGACCTCTGGTTGTTATACTAAATGGCATGTATTTGGTTTTGCCAACATTAAGCGTCAACATAAAGTTTCCTAGCCAATTTTTAACAATTTCCATGCCCTCGTTTGCTTTCTCAAATGTGTAATCCCAGTTTGAACCCTTGAATAGTATAACAGTGTCATCGGCATATGTGATGATTTTACCTACTGGTAACTGACATAGGTCATTTATGTAGACGAGGAATAAAATGGGTCCCAAAACGCTACCCTGTGGCACACCATACGTGAGATGCTGGCTTTTACTCTGGAGGCCCTGGATGGTGACACTTTGTACCCTGTTGGATAGGTAACTATCAAACCATTTAAGACTTGTATAGTTAATTCCTACACTGCTCAGTTTGCATAATAATATATTATGAGGAACGGAGTCAAAAGCCTTTGCAAGGTCAAGGAAAACTCCTAGACACTTGTCTCCTTTATCCACCGTTTTGACTATAAATTCAGTTAAGGCTGCTATAGCGTCTGTTGTCCCTAAACCTTCCCTAAAACCGAACTGATTGTCTGAGAGTATTTTATTTTCAATTAAAAATGTATAGAGTCTCGCCTTTGCAACTTTCTCGAAGATTTTGGAGATCGTGAAAGATTTTGGAGGTCGTGAAAGATTTTGGAGATTTTGAAAGAAAACATTTTTACAGGTTATGATTTAGATCATTTTGAAAGAAATTTAATTTAATTCATTTAATCAACCATTTTCAACTAGCGATAGATCGTTTTGAACGAAGTTGGTGATTTCTACTTACCTCATTTTTTTAAGGTTTCTAGGTCGTATTGGTAGTAAATTGATTTACCAATCGATAGAACGGCCCAAGGCGTACCGTTTTTGATCGTTTTATTCGCCGACTCCTCATATATTATACACGGGTGAGTATTAATTAATCGGCATCCTTCAAAGGGATCAATCAGTAAGAGCAACTAAGCAACATTTAATATTTTTTTGAAGAAAAAAAAAACGAAACATTTTTTTTTAACTTGACTGATGAATATAAGTTTGGCAAGCGTTTGAGCGCGCTGCGCAATGGATCGGTAGTTAAAATATCGTTAATAAACGATATTAGCGATATTTTACCTACCTCTAGATGGCGCATCGTGCTCAGCGCTTTTTATACTATTCTTCAGAACAATGTAATTTTCAAATTTTAAAAAAGATTTTTATTTTTATTTTATCTCAATTTTTTATCAATAGGTGCTTACTTGCTCTTACTGATTTACCCCCCCTCAAGGATACCGGTTAATTAAAATTAACCCTATAATATACATACATGACTAACAATAATAGTTATTAGGTAACAACTAGGGTTGTCGACTACAGTGGGTGAGCCCGTCACCTCAGGAAGTTTTAACGATTAGTCGTTCTATCTCCCTGGAGTGAGCGCAGAAGACTTGGACAAAACAGTCCACCGTCTAGCTCCGCCACAAACCCGTAAGAGGCCAACGCCTTAACCGCGAGATAGCCAGGAGTGTTACCCAGCGGGCTTACACTCACGCCCTTACTTCCAATTGCGACCAGATTACTCCAGTCTCTCGATTGGTTACGAGTTCGAGGTCGCTTGCGCGGTCCTCTCCCTTACGAAGCGGTGAAACGGTATTTACCGAATCTATCGCGGACCACGGCGTCCTTTGCCCGGCTGTTCACCCAGGATCGGATAGCCGAAGGTCGTTTCAAGAGCAGTCGCCGTAAGTCGGAACAGTCGGAAACAGTACTGCTTCCAGACTCCCCCGACTGTTAGTCAGAGTGCACAGTCGATTGGCTTACGCCACACGGTGCGCAGACCATCCAGGAGCGCTAGAAGTTTGATTCCCAGGGGAAACTAACCGTAAGGCCAGAGTCCTACCCTGTCTCGCACTTCATGCGTGGAGGCCGTCGGATAGGTGTTGACCCGTGAGTGTGTACAACCCTGAACAGAATGGGTCTTCGAGGCCAACTCAGCAAGGGCCAATTAACCCCCCCCCCCCCCCAGTTATCAGGTAACAAGAGGGAATTCATAAAAAACGATATTGTTATATAATTTATTTACAAAATCGACCAAAAAGTTACGGCGCATTTTTTTTCGCACAATGGCTAGCTTTTGACCAGTTAAATATGACGATTTTTCACAAAGTGTTACCTATTCACACAGGTACTGTTACTTCAAAAGAAATTTGTAATAGTCTAATGGCATTTTTTTTTTTTTTGTTTCTCAACCACTGGAACAACACGCCAGGGTTGAATCATTCCAAAGCGCTAATTAAGGTTTACGACCGTAAGACAGTCCGTGAGGCCTTATCGCTAAATAGGAACAATCTACGCATACCGGTGAGGGCGCTCACGGAGCGTTGTGGCCTGAACAAACACATGTTCAACCTCAAGCTCCGAGACACAAAAATGTGCAGGTTCTGCCAAGGGGCAGAGGAAACTCCCCAGCACCTCATGTGCGAGTGTGGCTCGCTGATGCGTAAAAGATACACCCACTTGGGTGGTCGTTACCTCCAACCTGAGGAGGTAATCCAATCGGGCACCAAAAGCCTGTTGCGGTTCTTAAATGACACGATTAGCGCAGAACTATAGTAGGTAGCGAACACAATAGATCAGCAATAGTCGCAGTGTTATAAGGCTCATAAAGATCTTAGAAAGTCCCACTCAACAAATAAAAAAAATAAAAATAATGGCTAATTTACATTTTGTTAAGTAGCAAAAAACAGGTGAGATTGATTAGCTGACATGTTTTTATGGTGTTTAAAATTAAGTTTAAACAAAACGTTCACACAGTGTTTATTGTCCGCTGTTGTTTTTTTTTTTTAAATTTCGAATGGCTAGACCTTAACCTTTTGCTTATTTGATTCTGTCACCAACCTGGGACTGGCTCGTTTTAGGGTGGACAGGACTTTAATATTACAATAAATTATGTAAAAGTTTTAGTAAAATGCTCATAAAACTAAATTGCCCTAAAATGTGGTCCTCAAAAACAAAAAAATAAAATAAAAGCAATTCCATTATAAAATCGGCATTAAATGCAACATAACATTCCATTAAATGTGACTAACAAAAAAGAATTTAATCTAAAATAAAGAGAAAAAAGTTTTGTAATTAGTTCAATGTTAAAATATAATCAACATACATATTTAAAATTATATTTATTAAATTGTGCACCTAACTTTTATTAAACTATAATTTCTAACATTTGATGTATGGTTAGTCTGTCATGACTCGATAATCGTTTCTTTATTTTATTTTTGAATTCCTTTAATGTCAAATTCATTTTTATTTCCATATAAATAAATAAAATAAAATACAAACAGAGTAGTATTATTACAGTTCTGGTGGGTGAGCAGTGAATTCCGGACTAACGACCGGCTGTGGTAGGTTTAGGACAGCTGTCTTGCCACATGTGAGCGTACACCTTACCACCCATTCACTCCCCCTTCGAAGCCATAGAATTTGAGATGCGGAAATCGCAGTTTTAGATATTTTTTCTAAGAAGGTGTTGATTATTTTCCTGGAGAGACCAAGATCTTTAAAAAGGTAAAACAGAGATTCAGCTGGCAGGCCACAAGCGCCAACTTCCACTGCGTGAAGGTGAACAGTGAAGCCGTTCCGGGTGACTGAATCGAACCTGGAGATGTTGCTAAGCAGTCGTGTAAAAAAAACAAGGACCACTTTAACCCTTCTGCTACTTAACGACCAAATTTGGTTGCACATCATAACACCGTTGACTACGTAACGACCAATATTGACGGCTTGCTCCCGGAGCGCACAGTAATATTATTTTCTAATTCGAACGCATCATAAAACCCATACCAAATATCTCATTATTACCATAGATACATAGACAACCGCTAGAATAATTTCGCGCGTTATTTCGTGGATATTTCTGGTAAAATTCCACTGTCAAACATCATAATTTTTTTTTTTTGAGAAATCATCAAAAGTTTTATAGGTTTTTATGAGCTAATATCCAAATATTTTTGTATGTAAATAAGCAAAACAAAATATTACTTTTGATAAGGAATCTAATGAAGATCACGATAGAATTTACAATTTCTAAATAGGATTCCGTATTTTTCCATAAGACAAGTACAAGTCAGAAATGCTGAGTTTTTTTCACTTTTCCGACTTTCTCATAGTTATTCATAATTATCTAAATGTTTTACAAAATGAGATTTCAATATTCTAAATACGAAATTTCAATGCAATCATTGTACAGTTATTCTTTTTATGATTGCTATAGTAGTTCCATAGTTATAGTACTTTTTGTCGAGCGCGGCGATATTGCAAGAAATTCCAATAAATTGCCGCGGTCTGCCATGAAATTATGCTGCTACTAGTTTAAACGGGATCATTAAACTATAATTTAACTTGTTTCAGGATGAAGTGCTGGCGATCCATGAGAAGGTGGTGGTGAAAGCTGAAGACCTGCAATCCTGGCTGTGCGATGGATCCGAATGGAGGTGGGGCATGAAGGCAATATGGAGAGGAGACTCCGAAGGTAAATACTTGGTATTCCTCGCGGTTTTGTATGGATTTGCTGAATTTTAGTAATAATATAAACAATTATATTGGGCACTTACCTACGTAATTGCTGTTGTTTCACACTGGCCACCACTGATCATATAAATAAGATGCGGAACTCAGTACATTTGAATCGAAATTCACTTTTGTTAGTACCGGGGACTGTAATATAGCCAACAGCACAAAAACCGCATTGCAGCCAACCGTCGCAATTTCTTGTAGAATGTGTCTGTCACACTCTTTTTCAACACTCTGGTTTTAGCAGAATGGCAACCCTCTGGTCTTGTGAAATGGCAACATCTGACCAATGCAATAGTCTATTTATCGATATCGATAAAAACGCCACAAGCCAGCGCAGCCCACCTATCGATATCGATAAAAACGCCACAAGCCAGTCTAGCCCACCCTTACCGGATACATAAATCGATAGAAATAAAAACAAAATTACGAATCAAGCATACGGTTTATTGATGTCTCGTATTACATATGGTGACTTTTGCATTCCGCCTCCAATGCACTGGAAGGTAATGCTCTATGACTGGACGCCAGAGATGCTGAAATTTTATTTGAATGCCTTTCAGCATACACTTCCAGACCCCAGTAACCTCGCTCGTTGGAGCTTTGCCGAGGATAGTTCTTGTCCCCTCTGTAGCAATACCCCTTGCACAGCTAGACACATTCTAGCTGGCTGCAAGGTGGCCTTAGATCAAGGACGGTACACTTACCGCCATGACAAAGTTCTCGCTGTTATTCGCGAGGTAATTAGTCTCTCAGTGGCTCGTGCCAACAAGGGTTTGACAGTATCCTCCAAACCCCCAATACAGTTTGTGCGGGATGGCTCTAAAGGCAAAAAACATTTAACTACAAAACCTTTCTCAATAATCGAGAAAGCTACAGATTGGACTCTGGAGGTTGATTCGGTCTCTAAGCAGTATAAATTCCCTGAAAGTCTCGGATGCACAGCCCTCCGTCCAGATATAACTCTTTACTCTCTATCTCGGAAGGTGGCTCTTATTGTAGAATTAACTGTTCCATGGGAATCAAATATCCCAAAAGACCACGAGTACAAATTAAATAAATACCATGATCTTGCAAATGCCGTAACCCGGAACGGCTTCACTGTTCACCTTCACGCGGTGGAAGTTGGCGCTCGTGGCCTGCCAGCTAAATCTCTATTTCACCTCTTTAAAGATCTTGGCCTTTCCAGAAAAATAATCAACTCTTTCTTAGAAAAATTATCTAAAACTGCGATTTGCGCATCTCAAATTCTATGGCTTCGAAGGGGGAGTGATTGGGTGGCAAGGTGAACGCTCACATGTGGCAAGACAGCTGTCCTAAACCTACCACAGCCGGTTCGTAAGTCCGGAATCCACTGCTCACCCCCCAGAAGTGTAAAAAATAGTATTATGATGGGCCCGACTCCGGTCGGTGAATTCCATGGCAGCTCCGTTTGTATTTATTTATTATAAATATTAATACTATGAAAAAATGTGCCATTAAAAATACTGCCATAAAAGACACTCACACCCTCAGGTTCTCCTCTCTTGCGCCTAATTAGTCCGCAAACTACACATTTCTTATACATCGTCACTTTCCGAGAGGCGGCACAAAACTCGAAAAACCCAAAATGAAGCCGGTAAGACGTAAAACACAAGTGACGCAGCAAACGGTAAGCAAACAACGCACATAAGACGCACCATTGATCACACGCACGACTGACAGCAATGTGCGCAGTATGTGTGATGGTCAGACAGAGCAAAGACAATATACAGCTCGCGGAAAAGTGGGCAGACGCGTCTCGCAGGCTGACAACCGCATTTCGTGTTATTGTGGCATAGTTAAGTTGCCACCTTGATAGCCCCCGGCTCCATACAAATTTTCTTTCTATGGAAGTGGCCGCCCACTGCTGGCCACTTTGAACTTGGATAACTTGGGTTTGAGTTGGAATTCCAAATTAAAATAATTTTTAATTCAAGGCCATCCTATTCTTTTTCAAGAATCAGCTGTTATGAGCTATTTAACCCCTCAAACGGCGGATGTAAATATTGGCACCTGTCATTTCTGAGAATTGAAGGTCAAAAATATAGCACTTTAGAAAAACGACCATAAGAAAGAAACTACTTGATGGTTAATGAAAAGAAGAATCGTAGAATGATCGCATTGAAATTTGAAATATAAAAAATTAAAACCTCATTTTGCAAAACAATTAGATAATTATGAATAATTATTAGAAAGTTGGAGAACTTAAAAAAAACTCACTTATTCAGCGATATCGACGTTTTATCTCAAAATACGAAATCCTATCTGAAAATTGTAAACACATTTGTGTACGTTGTTACATGCTTTACCAAATCTATTAGTTCGTTTTATTTATTTTTATACATATATCCGAAGAGAAGCTACATAATATCCGAAGAGAAGCACAGATCCGAGCAATGGCAGCACTCGACTAAGTGCCCCCAGAATACAAACAATTATATTAGGGATTCTAGACTGCGAGAAGCACGACTGAATAATCGTACAATACAGAATGTATCCGTCTCTCTCGCACATATCTAACAGGGGTGGTTGCACTGTGATTATGTCCTAAATTCAGTGTGTTGAGAGCACGGTTTGTCGCGCAGCGCTCGTACCCGTTTTGGGACGTTACTGAGCATTTACTACAATACATTGTACCCGATTCGGGACTTTACTGTCTTGAGGGGTTAATTTAATTAAACTGACTGTTTAATTCTCTAGCGTCGAGCTTAGCCACATTTTTATTTAGGTCCTAAATAAATTACAATTAATTAAAATGTGAGAGCGCTCTGAGAGTTACGCTAAATATGCTTTGCCATTAACACCCTTATACCACCACTGCGCAAAGATAGTTATTTTGTGTTAGCGTTGCGATAGAAAGCTTAGTATGCGCCCGGTCGCCGACGCGAGAGGACGTAGAATTTGTGCGTGACACTTCGTCAACGCTGGATTTTTATCGGTCGAACCCTACAATATTGACTCCGCCTACTTCTTTGCGTGCCCGCCTATTTTGGATATTTTTCTGATGTTTCATGTCGCCTTAACCTGGGCTCAGATAGATGTATACCTAAACTTAGACGGTATAAATTACGGCTAAATGTAATTCCTGTAGTTCCTGTAATTCCTAATTTGTAAATTATATTTCTTTTCTATTGTGCTCTTGCACTTTAATGTATTTATAACCCATAAATAAATAAATAAATAAATAAAATAAATAAATTGCATTTCAGATTCCACCGAAGACGTGAAACAGTCCAACGTTCCTAGCACAACATCTGATCTCTACGCATCTAGGCTAGACTTCGCTGAAATCGACAAAGAAAAAAGTGCATTATGTAAGTTTGAATTTCAGTAATAACAGACCACCGGAATAATCGACCTGAAGAAGTATCTCTTGCGAGGAGATTATTACAGCAACGGTATGGCTCATGCTCTTAGCCTTCAATGCCAGAATGACTGGACGACACTTGAAGACTTTTGCATTTCTACTCCAATGCACTGGAAGTAAATGTTGTATGAGTGGACACCAGAGGTGTCGTGATACTTGCTACCAAAGGTTTTGTGTCATCAGCTTAGCGACTGTATAGCGCAGGAATAGTTCAGGTCCGAGAACCGATCCCTGAGGCACTCCACTTTCCACCGGCTTCAAATTGGGAAATGAAGACTCGACCTTTGTTTGTCTCGATTACGAACCGGCTGTGGTAGGTTTAGGACAGCTGTCTTGCCACATGTGAGCGTACACCTTGCCACCCATTCACTCCCCCTTCGAAGCCATAGAATTTGAGATGCGCAAATCGCAGTTTTAGATAATTTTTCTAAGAAAGAGTTGATTATTTTTCTGGAAAGGCCAAGATCTTTAAAGAGGCGAAATAGAGATTTAGCTGGCAGGCCACGAGCGCCAACTTCCACCGCGTGAAGGTGAACAGTGAAGCCGTTCCGGGTTACGGCATTTGCAAGATCATGGTATTTATTTAATTTGTACTCGTGGTCTTTTGATTCCCATGGAACAGTTAATTCTACAATAAGAGCCACCTTCCGAGATAGAGAGTAAAGAGTTATATCTGGACGGAGTGCTGTGCATCCGAGACTTTCAGGGAATTTATACTGCTTAGAGTATAAATTCCTTTTGTTGCTACAAAGGGGACAAGAACTATCCTCGGCAAAGCTCCAATGAGCGAGGTTACTGGGGTCTGGAAGTGTATGCTGAAAGGCATTCAAATAAAATTTCAGCATCTCTGGCGTCCAGTCATACAACATTACTTTCCAGTGCATTGGAGGAGGAATGCAAAAGTCTCCAATTGTTGTCCAATCATTCTGGCATTGAAGGCCAATAGCGTGAGCCATACTATTGCTGTCGTAATCTTCCCGCAAGAGAGACTTCTTCAAGTCCACATCGCTCATAGTTGTACTGCCATACCCCAGACCAGTGCCATTCTGGCTGATTCCAGCAAGGAACTTTTTGTGGAAGTCAACGCAGGCTTGTAGATCATTTGACTGACTACGGCCACTTACTACGTGCTTCGATACTGCCGGATCCTTGGAATTGCTTAGAATCGAATTTTTGGCTATTCTGGGGTTGGCGTAGAGCAGAGAGGGCAGTTTTAGAGCTAGCCCAAAATTGTGTTTGAACCTGAAGAGAGTCGAGGGGTCAGCTGGATTGGCTAAGGACAACCAGGATTTTAAACTAGCTGTCACCAGTGCATCCACTGGTATATGAACGACGGTACGACCGGTACGGAACGACCAGTGCATCCACTGGTATTAAACACTGGTATATAAACGACGAATACATTTGTTTTCTTAAAGATATATAAGAAGATCTTCTTCTATAGAAGAAGATCTTTTTATATATAAAAATGAATCGTGCGTTAGTCTCGCAAGATCTCGAAATTTTGGGAAATGGGCCATTTTCAATAGATGGCGTTCGCGGCGATCCTATTGTTTGACAGCTGCGCCATCCATAACTGTTATTCATTCCGTGCGATTGTGTAAACTTTCAAAAATTCGAAAAAGTCGAAAAAGTCAAGAGTCAAAAAAGTCAAAAAAGTCGAAAAAGTCGAAGAAGTCGGAAAAGTCAAAAAAGTCAAAAAAGCCGAAAAAGTCGAAAAGCATTTATGTAAATTAAATACATTGAATTTATTTTAATTATAAACGACCTTCATTTAATCACCAAACGAAACTCGTACCGTACATGATTCAGCTATATTATAGATTTCAATGAATTGGATTTGGTAGGTTAAGGATCAATCAATAAATAGGATCAATAAACGCTTATGAAGAAGTTACAATGAAATCAATTTTAGGTGGTACGAAGTTCACCGGGTCATCTAGTTTAATTAAAAAAATAAATATTGTACGCCTGATAGGTAAACTGTATAGCACATAAAATAGTACCTAATACTTTGTACCTAATATTTTGTACGGCCTAATACAGTTCACAATAAAGAAATTATTGTTATACTATAAGAAATATTGGCGCACAGAACGCCGCACCCGGGCAAGCAACACCGACTAATTTATTTTATTTATTTATTTAAGAATTAATTACTATAAAACATTGTTTTTGCTTATAAAAATAACAGGAACCAAATGGCAAAACCTTAAACTTTTGCTTGTTTGATTCTGTCACCCAACTGGGACAAGCCCGTTCTATGATGGACAGGACTCTAATTTTACAATAAATTATGTAAAAGTTTTATTAAAATGCTCATAAAACTAAATTGCCCTAAAATATATTTCTCAAAAAAAAAAAACAATCAAATAGTGAGACAATCCGAATTTACATAAATCTAAAGGAATGAGTAGGATAAATCTATAATAAAACAAAATAAAAAATTGATAAAAAAATCAATAAGTAATATTTAATATATGTTAACACTTGCAATCGCGAAGTAAAAATTCAGCTGTCACTTACGCCGGCGACATTTTCGCGCGTAAATTCGGCGCAAGTCAATGACCTTGAGTAAAACGACTATAACTTGTAAACCACTATATGGATCATAAAAAGAATAACTGTAAAATGATCGCATTGAAATTTGACATATAAAACATTATAACCTTATCTCGTAAAACAAATTAAGATAATAATGAATAAATATTACAAAAACGTTTATTATTATAATAATAATAAATATTGGCTAACCAAAATTGATTAGCTCAAGTCTTAGCATTTGTAAGCGTCAAACCAAGAATGGTTAACTCAAGTAGGAGGGGTTAAGAAATATAAAAATTTATATAAAATATCTAGTCAAAAAAAAAACAAATAAAAGTCAAATAAATGAATTGGTAATTAGTTGAATGTTAAAATATAATCAACATACATAGTATTTAAAAATATATTAATAATTTGTGCACCTAAGTTTTATTAAACCTTAATTTCTAACATTTGATGTATGGTTAGTCTGTCATGACTCGAAAACCATTCCTTTATTTTATTTTTGAATACCCTAAATGTCAAATTCATTTTTATTTCCATATAGATTGTAAAATCTCGGCGTAATGAAAGATTAATGTCTTTGTCCAAATGATGTTTTCATCCTAGGTATTATTAAGCTATTTTCTAAAACTTGTCTTGTTGATCTTCGATTCTGAATTATTCCTAAATTTGAATTATTGTCCAAAAATAGCTTTAAGAGGGAAGTTTTTAAAAAAAAGTTGCCTACAATCGAGGACTTTAGCTTCCACATAAAGTTCATTAATGGGATGGCGATATGGTCTGCGGAGAATAATTTTGAGTATACATTTCTGCGCAACTTGCAATGGCTCTAGCATGGTTTTACCACATCCACTAGTAGTTTATAATGTTAATAATGTTAATGATAATGTTAACCCCTCCAATGGCGAAGTAAAAATTCAGCTGTCACTTACGCCGGCGACATTTTCGCTTGTAAATTCGGCGCAAGTAAATGAACTTGAGTAAAACGACTATAACTTGTAAACCACTATACGGATCATAAAAAGAATAACTGTAAAATGATCGCATTGAAATTTGAAATATAAAACATTGTAAGATTATCTCGTAAAACAATTAAGATAATAATGAATAAATATTACAAAGTTGGCGAACTGAAAAAAAGTCGCCTATTCAAATAATTTCGATGTTTTTATCACAAAATACGTAAAATATGCAAAAATTGTAAATACAGTTATGGTCTTTATTAAATACTTTACCAAAACTTATATTTTGTTTTACTTATTTGCATACAAAAACATTTAGTTACTCAGCCAAGAAAAAATCGATGTATTCTCCGAATGTCCGATGTCCGATGTCAAATTAGAAATCAAGTTGAATTGAGCAAAATATAGCCAATTTTGTGATTATATACGATGTAAATCAAATAATAGCTGTTTCATAAGCGAATTAAACGAATATTACGTCATAATTCGCGATTTTTCGTCATAATTCGCGAAAAACAAACGAACATTTTGTGCAACGCTAACGTCAAACTATTTTACGCGATAAATCGTGAAAAAAAGCAGATGAGCTGTCCCAAATTAGAAATTCTCTTTCGGAAACCTTCTTAGAATGCAAATTACTTACGGTTTGGCAGGAAATAGCACAAAAATAAACAAAAATCACAAAATCACAGAACACGGACAATGCACAAAAGCGCCGCGGCCACTCGGCGACGGCGCCGACCGATGCGCCGGCGCGGCTTCGCGATACTGATGTTTTTAAAATATTTATCGGCAGAGAGTCGTCGTTTAGAGTTGGACCGTTTCATGTATTCGATATCTGTTACTTTAAATATGCGGAAAGGATCGCAAATCGAGTAATAAATCGCATTTTACGCAGCGCGGAGCGCCCAAACCAAAATTGATTAGCTCAAATCTTAGCGTTTGTAAGCGTCTAACCAAAAATGGTTAACTCAAATAGGAAGGGTTAACTAAAATGATATTTGTTTTGCAGTGTCGGAATGCCCACCGAATGGCTCAGTAAGTGAGGTGCAGGTAGTGGTGATGTCCTACCCCCGCTACTGTCGATATCGCGCTCTAGCCAGGCGCCTGTGCGGCCTCCCAGACGCCGCCAGAGCCGATTGGCTGGCCAGATCTCACGCACTCGCTGCCCTCGGAGGATACGCTTCGCCCGCTCCCAACACCAGGATACTCTACTGCAGAGTGAGACAATATTTCTACTATATTCTCTCTCTTTACTCTTTATTGTGAACATTTTTCGTCTTACGTCGTCTTATAATTCGATGGAGCCGGCTGCACGCACGAAAAAACATGACTCATGCGGCGTTACCTCGCTCTGAGGCGTTCCATTTAAGGCTTGAAGTGCAAGCGAGAGCGCGGAACGAGCGACAAAGAGGCACAATTGGCCTCCGCGTTCGGCAGCGTTCGACATCTGTCTCTCTCCTACTCGAGTGATCGATGCGTCCGCGTGGACAGCTGCTATACAATAATACATTTACATGTTTTCGTCAAGTATGAAGTGCAGTGAAAAGTGAATGTGGTGTCAATTGTTTATAGCAACGATAATTGCGGCGATAAAGGTAATGATTCTTTCGATATTAAATATATGTTCAGTGATATATTGTCGAATATTCGTGCTTTCATCATTAAAATAAATAGCATCGGTCCGCTAGTGCAGCGATTGTAGGTTATGCTATAATTGACACAACTATAACAATAAGTTAACAGAACTATTTCACGATGAGTAAAAATCAATGGCTTTACTATTCGATCGAAATAATTATCGAGCGTAGCTATGATTTCAAAAAATTAAAACATAAATGTTAAATCTTCCACATATCATAACAACGTGTCTGAAATGACAGGTTGGACCAGCCAGCCGTCAAAGGGAACAATTTTCTCCTATATCAAACACATTGAGGCTGGCTTTTTAAAAGCTAGAGTTACAAAAAAATTAATGATGTTTCCAAATTTTAAATTTAAGATTTATGAACAATAATTTAATCACAGTTTATTCTTTTAATAAATTATTTCATCAGTATTTTCTTATGACGTTGTCCGTTCAACTATCGTCAGTAAACCGACTTTACAGACAACCGATTTTTATTTTATTTTATTTATTTGAGCCGTTTTCTCTATTGGAGCCGTTTCTTTATAAGAACACTAGCTGACCCAGCGAACTTCGTATTGCCTAACGGTCAATGAATGTCGTGTTACAGATTAGCTGAACTTAATTTATGATTTTAAGGAAGTAATACAATGAATACAAAATAAATATTAAGTTCACTACTTTATTAAGATAATAACACAAAAAGAAATATAAAAGTACAAAAATTAAGTATATCAATCACAGATCCGAGCAATGGCAGCACTCAACTAAGTGCCCCCAGAATACAAACAATTGTATTAGGGATTTTAGATTGCGAGAAGCGCGACTGAATAATCGTACAATAGAGAATTTATCCGTCTTTCTCACACATATCTAACAGGGGGTGGTTGCAAGGTGATTTTGGTGAAAAATCAGTTAGTTGAGAGCGCGGTTTGTCGCGCCGCGCTCGTACCTGTTTTGGGACGTTACTGAGCATTGACTACAATACATCGTACCCGATTCGGGACGTTACTGTCTTGAGGGGTTAAAAGTAGGAGAAAAAAACTATTTTTAAAGAAAAGGAGCTTATGGTCCCGTGTCTGCAAGGTGATTTTGGTGAAAAATCAGTTAGTTGAGAGCGCGGTTTGTCGCGCCGCGCTCGTACCTGTTTTGGGACGTTACTGAGCTTTGACTACAATACATCGTACCCGATTCGGGACGTTGCTGTCTTGAGGGTTTAAAAGTAGGAGAAAAAAACTATTTTTAAAGAAAAGGAGCTTATGGTCCCGTGTCTGCTTCAACTTCCAAATTAAGAACTGAGGAATATTCTGGATTCCAAAACACTAAAAACTGTTTATTATGCTTTATGTGAATCGCTTATTACTTACGGCATAATTGGATGGGGGTGGATGTGGTAAAAAACCCTGCTAGAGCTATTGCAAGTTGCGCAGAAATTTATATTAAAAATTATTCTACGTAGACCATATCGCCATCCCACTAATGAACTGTATAAGGAAGCTAAAGTTCTTGATTGTAGGCAACTTTTTCTAAAAACTTCCCTCTTAAGGCTATTTTTGGACAATAACTCAAATTTAGGAATAATTCAGAACCGGCGACCAACGAGACAAGTTGTAGAAAATAGCTTAAGAAGGAAAACATCATTTGGTCAAAGACATTACTCTTTCATTGCGCCGAGATTTTACAATCTGATCAATATGGAAATAAAAATGAATTTGACATTTAGGGAATTCAAAAATAAATTAAAGAAATGGTTATCGAATCATGACAGACTAACCATACATCAAATGTTAGAAATAATAGTATAATAAAACTTAGGTGCACAAATTATTAACATATTTTTAAACTTATATGTTAAGTATTTTTTAACATTGAACTAACTACCAAAAAATATTTGACTTTGACAATGAATTATAGTTTTAGACTAGGTATTTTTATATTAAATCTTATATTACTTAAAACATAATATTAAATATTAATGACTTTCTTTATTTTCTCACATATAACTTTATTTATATTATTTAATCGAATTTTATATTATATTTATTGCCGATTTAATAATGGAATTGCATTTTATTTATTATATATTTTTAATATTTTTTTATTATTATTATTTTTTATTTTATTCTGAAGACCACATTTTAGGGCAATTTAGTGTCATTAGCTTTTTACTAAAACTTGTACATTTGTAGGCAACCAAGCAATCAAGCAAACTTGATTGTAATATTGGAGTCCTGTCCACCCTAGAACGGGCTAGTCCCAGTTGGGTGACAGAAACAAATAAGCAAAAGGTTAAGGTTTTGCCATTCGGTTTCTGTTATTTTTGTAAGCTAATCAATGTTTTATAGTAATTAATTCTTAAATAAATAAATAAATAATAAAGGTCAATCTTTCAAATTTATTTTTTTGTGGTTAGCCAACAAAAAAAACACTTTCTTTGTCTTCGCCCTCTACCAAAAGTTCCCTTAAAAGTTGTCTTCTGAAATGGCGTTTCATGGTTTCGATAACAGATTGGTCTATTGGTTGCAACAAGGTTGTGACGGTTGACGATAAAAGGATTGTTTTAAACTGGCCATTCACTTTTTCCAACAATTCTTCAGTGGGATGAGTTAGCGGACTATCAACAATCAGTACGTTTCGGTCTTAATTTTTTCCGTTTTATTTTCGGATAATCAGCGATTCGGATAGTCGGAGTTTGGATAATTGGAGTTCTACTGTATACGAAGGGTACAGGAATAAAAGAGATTCTTCTTCTCCTTCGTTCCCTCATTACTGAGGATCGTGGCCACTAGACAACAGTTTGCCTACGAGGCTCCTCCACTTCGACCTGTCTTCTGCATGGCGGGTTCGCAGATTGTATTGACCCTTTTGTAACTTCTTTGATGACGTCGTTCCATCTGGCCGGTGATATGCCTCTGCTTCTTATTCCCTCTACTTGACCCCCGGAAAGCATTTTCTCTAGATTCTCTGGGTTTCTCCTGGCAACATGACCAAAGAACTGCAGGACCCTTCTCGTGCATACGGTGGAGAGCCTCACTTGGATGCCGAGTTCTTCCAGGACAGATTTGTTGGTGCGGCGTGCTGTCCATGGGATTTCTAGCATTTTACGCCAACACCACATCTCCAGTGCATCGATTTTGGTGCGTTTACGAGCCTTCAGGGTCCATGTCTCCGATGCATAGAGAAAGATCGAGAAAACCAGAGCTCGAACCAGCCTGACCTTAGTCCGTCCACTTATACCCCGATTGTTCCACAGTCTTTCTAGCTTGCTCATGGCTTATCTTGCCATCTGGCTTCTGTGTGAGACCTCCTTTTCGCAGTTTCCGTCGTTGCATATCATGGAGCCCAGATAAACAAAGTCTTTCACAGCTCGAAGGTCACTCAGCTCGTTGGTGCGTTGCATGGTTCCGCACTCAATAAAAGAGATACATCGACATAATTGGCAATTTCAACCTAAGAATGCCTTGCGTAAACAAATTTTTTAGCGATTTGTTTGGTGTATCAAAAGCTACGAAGATCGCACTGATTGCTATACAAATCCATTATTAAGAAAACACTTCTTTAATGAAATAATTCCAGAAAGTCTCGGTGTGACCCAAGCGTTTTCAAGAAGTAACAAAATTCTGGGAATTTCAGTCAAACTCAACACTGATCAGTTGTATTTTTATTTGTTTAACAGGATACTTTTGAGTACCCAGAACTGGAAGGCCATGAATTTGTGTGCAACCATCTAGCGCCGAGGTTAAAAGGGCGGCCGAGAGGCCGCGGGAGACCCCTCGGCTCAACACTCACCGCTTTAGCTACAGCCAAGAGAAACAGGGATAGGTAACCATTCAATTTCTTGTCCACTATTTGAAATGTGCTCACACAATAAATAAAACAAATAAAATACAAACGGAGCTGCCATGGAATTCACCGACCGAAGTCGGGCCCATCATATAGTGTTATTACACTTCTGGGGGGTGAGCAGTGGATTCCGGACTAACGACCGGCTGTGGTAGGTTTACGACAGCTGTCTTGCCGCATGTGAGCATTTGAGAATTTGAGATGCGGAAATCGCGGTTTTAGATAATTTTTCTAAGAAGGAGTTGATTATTTTCCTGGAGAGACCAAGATCTTAAAAAGGTGAAACAGAGATTTAGCTGGCAGGCAATGAGCGCCAACTTCCACCGCGTGAAGGTGAACAGTGAAGCCGTTCCGGGTGACGGCATTTGCGAGATCATGGTATTTATTTAATTTGTACTCGTGGTCTTTTGGGATATTTGATTCCCATGGCACAGTTAATTCTACGATAAGGACCATCTTCCGAGATAGAGAGTAAAGAGTTATATCTGGATGTAGGACTGTGCATCCGAGACTTTCAGGGAATTTATACTGCTTAGAGACCGGGGCCATCCACATATTACGTAATCACGTTTTTCGAATTTTCGATCCCCTCGTTCCCCATGTCAACAGACGTAATCAGCGGTCTGACCCCCCCCCCCCCCAAGATTATGTAATCAACTCAGCGTTTGTAAAGTGTTTAAGGACGGTAAGTGGAAAAAACATTTTAGAATGCTTTTAAAAATGTACTTTATTAATTCAAAGTAATTACAACATCTCAAACTCTTTGGTTTATTTTAAAGATTATTAGAGATACGGTATTAAAGAAAAAAATATTAAATTTAAAACAGCACATTTAATGTGCATTTTTAATCTAAAACAATTCGAAGAATGTCTAATTCTTTGGATATAGATCCCAATCTTCAGACAACGATGCGTCAACTTCTTCAACTCGTTGATCACTTTTCCACAATGTGGCAGTACTCCGGATCCTTGGTGCACTATTAAACTGCCCCCCCCCCTCCCCCACTGCCTCGTCGGCCCGCCGTTGAGCCTTTGATCCCAAGAGAAGACGCTTTCGCGTATGTACTGAGAAACTACATCTGTAAATCCGCCATAGTCGATGCGCCACACAACCACGTTAATCTTTCAAAGATCGAGTTGTAGCGTGCAGTGTTGCGCTAGGCCAGAGTTGCAGCTGTGCTGCCCGGGTGCAGGAACAGGGTGACTCAATCGCAGGCGAGCACGTGGACTATCTACGCACATTGCGCCAAGGGGTATCTTCGGCACGGAACTACGGTATTTCCGTACAGGTTTAGACCAAAAAAATTGCAATGCGGTGACCAAACTTGATTACGTAATCAGGACGGGCACCCCCTCCCCCCCCTTGTAATCAAGCGTAAGCCTTAGCTCCATCCCCCCTCCCCCTCGGTGATTACATAATAAGTGGACGGCCCCTTTCAGACTGGATTCTGGATGTTGAGTCGATTTGTAAATCATTTTTCTGTAAGCGTCGGGAACACAGCCCTCCGTTCAGATATAACTGTTTACTCCCTATCTCGGAAGATCGTAGAATTAACTGTTCCATGCGAATTAAATATCTCAAAGGACTCGTAAAAATTAAATAAACACCATGATCTCGCGAATCTGTCACCCGGAACGGCTTCACTCTTCACCTTGACGCGTTGGAAGTTGGCACTCGTGGCCTGCCAGCCAAGTCTCTGTATCACCTCTTTAAAGATCTTGTTTTCTCTCAGCAGGGAATTGATACTGATTAGATACTGAATCGACTTCCAAGATCCAATCGGAAGCTTTCTCGATTATTGAGAAAGGTTTTGTTTTGAAGTTTCTTTCCTTTATAGCCATCTTGCAAGAACTGTATTGGAGGTTTGAAGGTTATTGTCAGACCCTCGTTGGCACAAGCCACTGAGAGGTTAATGCCAACAATCATGATGGGCATGACTCTGGTCGGTGGTTTCTATATAAGCTGCGTTTGTATTTATATGTTATTATTATTATTAGCAATTTTGTTTCTTTAACTTATAGATCACGAAGTGACGAAAAAGACAAGGATGAATCGAGCGCAAGCGAGACTGGCAGCGAAAAGGCGGAGCGAGATTCGGTACGAAATTATGACATTTTATGAATCAACGCTATAAAATCTCGAAAACCCTTACTACCACTTCATTATGGGCTCCTTTTGTCTCGTAATTATAATGACTTCAATAAATTCATAACTTGACAAACAACAATATATTTTAATTAATAACCATAATCACTCAGAAGTAAGCAACTCAATTGTAGGCAACTTTTTCTAAAAACTTCCCTCGTAAGGCTATTTTTAACCAAAGACCAACGAGACAAGTTATAAAAAAATAGCTTAATAATACCCAGAATGAAAGCATCATTTGGACAAATACATTACTCTTTCATTGCGCTGAGATTTTACAATCTGATCAATATGGAGATTAAAATGAATGTGACATGTAGGGAATTCAAAAATATATTAAAGAAATGGTTATCGAATCATGACAGACTAACCATACATCAAATATTAGAAATAATAGTTTAATAAAACTTAGGTGCACACATTATTAACATATTTTTAAACATGTATGTTGAGTATATTTTAACTAACTAACTACCAAAAATTATTTGACTTTGTTATATATTATTTTGACAACGAATTGTACTTTTTTTGACTAGATATTTTTATATTAAATCCTATATTACTTAACATATATTAAATATTAATGACTGTTTCTTTCTTTTTGCACATATTTTGAATTGAATTTTTTTGCCGATTATATAATGGAATTGCATTTTATTTATTATATTATGTTTTAATGTTTTTTATTATTATTATTATTTTTTTTTGAGGACCACATTTTATGGCAGTTTAGCGTTTTTAGCTTTTTACTAAAACTTGTACATTTGTAAGCAATCAAGCAATCAAGCAAACTTGAATTGTAATATTAGAGTCCTGTCCACCCTAGAACGGGCTAGTCCCAGTTGGGTGACAGAAACAAATAAGCATTTTGGCAGATTTTGCCATTCGGTTCCTGTTATTTTTGTAAGCTAATCAATGTTTTATAGTAATTAATTCTTAAATAAATAAATAATAAATAAGCAATATAATAAAGTTTCACCATATTGGGAACGTACTGAACACACATGGTGACAATGCTGACAAGTACTGGCAACATACGGTGTGCTTAATAATATGGCCAGGGACTTTGTTATAGATAGCTGTGTCCGAAACATCTTATCAGAAACGTCATAATATTATACTATAATGCTAATGATCAAGTTATTTATTTTCAATAACCCTATCTGGATGTAGCAATTACACTTACAATTAATAATAAAAAATGTAAATATTATTGCAATTCAAAACTACACATAAAATTGTAAGAAGTTTCTATAAAAATGTAATTTTAAAAAATAAAAATTATATTTATGGAACATTAGCATATTTTCAGAACATTAGCAAATAAAAAAAAATGAAATCAGAAATATAGACATTTCAAAAAACAGAATCGAATAATAATATAACCAGCTGAAACCCGTCAAGATCGACGGTCAGTTTATTGACAGTAATGTTTAAAAAATAAACGGAAACATACTTCTTATTTATGTAAAAATAATATTTCTTTGGATTAATTCGATGACGTTGCGATGCCTTGCTCATTTGATCTAGGAACAGGAATGTCACCAAGGTCTTGGAGAAAACGGACAGTAACAATCGAAGAGCGATGCATATGTTATATGACGTGTTTCAAAACATAATAATTTGTACAAACATTGATCATAATGTTTGTTCGGGAGACGGGAATCAAACTAGGGATCTTACAATGTAAGACCTAACCACTATGCCACTGAGCCGTGTAATAATATTGTTGCCAAAAAGTATATATGTTTTTTTTTCTTTGGACTCTTGCCGAGTTGACCCCATTAGACCCATGGAGACCCATTGAGACCCACGAAGACGGGTTAATACTCATCCGGCGGCCTCCACGCAGGAAGCGCGTGCCCGGGTAGGACTCTGGTCTTAGGGCTTGTTTAGGAGCCAATCTTCTGGCGCTCCTGGATGGTCCGCCCACCGTGCGGCGTAAGCCAATCGATTGTGCATTCTGACTAACAGTCGGGGGAGTCTGGAAACAGTACTGTTTCCTATAGAGCGGGGGTGGTTGCTGACCTTACGGCGACTGCTCTTGAAACGACCATCGGCTACCCGATTCAGGGTGAACAGCCGGGCAGAGGATGCCGTGGTCCGCGATAGATACGGTCGACACCGTTTCACCGCTACGTAAGGGAGAGGACCGCGCAAGCGACCTCGAACTTGTAACCAATCGAGAGATCGGAGTAATCTGGTCGCAACTGGAAGTAAGGGCGTGAATGTCAGCCCGCTGGGTAACATACCTGGCTATCTCGCGGATAAAGCGTTGGCCTCTTACGGGCATGTGGCGGAGCTTGACGGTGGACTGTTTTTTTGTCCTAAGTCTTCTGTGCTCGCCTCATGGGAGATCCAATTTCGTTAAAACTTCCTGAGGTGACGGGTTCGCCCGTTGTAGTTGACAGCTCTAATTTGGGATATAGGGTGGAGTGCATGCAATGGAAATGGGCCCAGTGGTTTTTGAGTTATTAGCAATCACACAGAAGGACAACGAGACCCACTTTGCCATTTATATTAATGTTAAAATATTATTGCAGAGGCAGCAAAGATCTCCTTCTCTCATACCAAGTAAGTCAGAGGACAGGTCGTTTGTGCACAAGCTGAGGACGTACCATCGACAGAACTCAACTGGAGTGACCACGGCAGATATAGAAAGGATACAGTCCATCGGCGGAAGTAAAGGTTGGTCTCTTAAATACCTAGAGGTTCCTCTCGGTTCCTCACATTTCTTCGGATAAGACGATAGATAGATAAAATCCTAAGTAGCACAAATTAGCTATATAACGGTCACGGTAA
This sequence comes from Micropterix aruncella, assembly GCA_944548615.1. Taxonomy (NCBI): domain Eukaryota; kingdom Metazoa; phylum Arthropoda; class Insecta; order Lepidoptera; family Micropterigidae; genus Micropterix; species Micropterix aruncella. Next base: position 14,912,805 of record OX155974.1, on the reverse strand, counting down.
CGTTATCGCTACAGCTTTTAATCACAAGAACTGGTCACAAAGCAGTCATATAAACGTTTATATGACGAGATTAGGCGCATTTTATACGACTTTTAGCTGAATAGTGGCTGAATAGCAGTCATAACGGCTACCTTGGGTGCTATAAGCCACCTTTATTTAACCAGCGGCTGTAAAAGTGTCTCCAATTGATACTTTATTACAACTTCTAGTCGGGTAATGCCTTAAAATGATATAGAATGGTAACGAAAGGAAGCTGCATGATCATTTGCCGTCGCAAACATAGCATTCCTAATGGCTACTAATGTATTAATAATAATAATAATAAGCTCTTTATTTGCACTTACTTATTATACAAAAAGGTGAGCTTATTGCCACATGGCAATGTCTTACAACTAACCTCAACACATTATTTTTTTCGGGGGACATTATTTTTGCACGAAGCGAACATGACACAAAATGCACTGCTTACTATTTCAATCAAAAGTGTCAATGCTGCTAAAACTTCGTTTCTAATAGGAGATAGTTCTGTACACTTTTGATAGATGGCAGTGTTTTGGATTTTACTGAGCTCAAAGGATTTCCGATGCTATTACAAAAGTACTACTTCTTGTTTTGTTTTCGAATCACTGGGCATATATGGGTTAAATTAAAGAAACACAGTTATTACTATGAAAAAAGCTTTATTATCTATCTATCTATATCTATCTATATAATCTATCTAGCTTATTGCAAACATGGCAAGCTTATTTGTAAACACTTACCGTTTTGAAGACATAGTGAAAGTTAATTACGCTAATACGAATCAAAATAGAAAAGCACTTCAATATTATGATAATAAGATAATTATCTATGCACCGAAACCTGTCGAACGATCACTGCGGCGATTGGTAAACAATAAGCAAAAGTTATCTGCTCGTTAATATTTTTAATTTGAGGGTATTCCTCATACTTTTTTTTTGATCTTTATAAAGGTCGGTAGTTGTAAATGGGTTAACATTGCTATATTTTTTTGTATCAGCTTCAATACGGATGCTGTATGAGGCGATAAGGAAGCAGGGTGGCTATGAGGCTGTGTGTCGAGCCAAGGCCTTCCGCAAAACATGCGCTGAATACGGATTCAACGGTCTCACAACCAAGCACTATGATAGGTGAGTTAATCGTTTTCAATTTAACCCTTTAAGTAGCGGCATAATTACGTGGCAGACCGCGGCAATTTATTGGAATTTCTTGCAATATCGCCGCGCTCGACGAAAAGTACTATAACTATGGAACTACTATAGCAATCATAAAGAGAATAACTGCAATGATCGCATTGAAATTTCGTATATAGAATATTGAAATTTCATTTTGTAAAACAATTAGATAATCTTCTTATATATAAAAATGAATCGCCGTGCGTTAGTCTCGCAAGATCTCGAAAATGACTCGACCGATTTGAATTATTATTTCTTTGTTTCGTTTGCCTTGATTCAGGGGTGGTTTACAAAAAATAATATTTAGCAAAAATTAAAAGAAACAACTGAAAATCGAAAAAATCGAAATTGGTCATTTTGGGAAATAGGCCACTTTCAATAGATGGCGTTATTCATTCCGTGCGATTGTGTAAAATTTCAAAAAGTCGAAAAGTCGAAAAAGTCAAGAGTCGAAAAAGTCAAAAAAGTCAAAAAAGTCAAGAGTCAAATAAGTCAAAAAAGTCGAAAAATTCGGGAAAGTCGAAAAAGTCGGAAATGTCGAAAAAGTCGACAAAGTCAAAAAAGTCGAAAATCGCAAAAAAGTCGAAAAAGTCAAAAAGTCGGAAAAGTCAAAAAAGTCGAAAAAGCCGATAAAGTCGAAAAAGTCGGAAAAGTCGAAGAAGCATTTATATTTCATCATGTAAATTAAATACATTGAGTTTATTTTAATTACAAACGAGTTTAATTTAATCACCAAACGAAACTCAAACCGTACATGATTCGGCCATATTATAGATTTCAATTAATTGGATTTGGAAGGTTGATTAGGATCAATAAACGCTTATGAAGAGTTACAATCAAATCAATTTTAGGTGGTACGAAGTTCACCGGGTCATCTAGTAAATGAATAAATACGGATAATACGAAAAACGTCTATCGGCGTGCGTGGTCACCCAGAAGTTATTAATGATATTCTTTTCCTATACTAGATTAATGTTGCCATTTGAGCGTCACCTGAACGGGGGCAAAACGAGACCGACCTCCGCGACACCCGCTCCTAAAGCAGAACGGCGGAAAAACAGCAGTCGCAACGACTCTACCTCCATCACCATCGACATCACGGATTCGCCGGTGCGCGGCATAGACAAGCGAACGCGCGGCCTCCGCACGCCTTCGCCCAGAGACAAGAAGGGACATTCGGCGGACGAGAGCGAGGGCGAACCGCCCCTCAACGCCTACGACCCCTCCAACATCCTCAATCTCAAATTCGAGGAGAGCAAGACCCAAGTCGACGACAAGGACGACATTCTCAGAATCGAGTATAAGGAGGCCGCTGTTCTCAATCAGGAGTTTCTCGACTCTTTGCCCAAGCCGGAGAAGGATGATGGTGAGTTTCGTTTAGTCATTTACGAGCTGTACCGGCTCCTAGGTAAATGCGTTGTTTCAATGGCAGCCATTGCCCTTCCGTCATGACGCTCACCCACTGGCAAGTGTTGTAATGCAAGTGATTAAAAATAAAACAGCGGCATCTAGAGGTGTATTTTGTGTGGTATTGTTGACTGCCTTCGTTATCTGTGTTTACCGTCCAAAAAAACCTGTACCTCAATTAATATTTTCGTCTAGTTGGTATTTTAGCGGTTAACGCATTTTTTTCAAGAGCTCTCCGGAGAGTGAGAAGTTAATGCTGTCGTGGTAAAATCTTTCATTGGTTTTTCCAGAGCCGAAACCGGTCAAGACGAAGATCAGCGTGAAGCCTCCGGAGAAGTTACTAGATCCGAAAGCGGACCCTTCCAAGAAGAACCATCTGGCCAAGGATCAGGGGGAACAGGCGGACCCCAAACCGGCCATGGCTCTGCTGAGCGAGACCCTCGCCAAGATGGCGGACGTGGAGTCGCTGGCCAAGCATTTAAAAACTAAAGGTAAGTTATGCTTATATCATATAGGCATTCATTCAGTGGTGTAACTAAGCCGGTGTAGCCGGTGCAGCGCACCGGGGCCTACGGTAGTTCGGGGCCCCAAAATGGAACTTCTGTTTACGATTCTGTATAACGACATTCCATCCAACTCGGATTCCATCCAACTGATCGATGATTTTGCTGAGTGCAAATCAAGACAAAAATCATTCTAGAAATGTATTGTTTTTTTATTATTATTATTTATTCTGGACAGGCAGCTTTGCTGATACGTCCAGATCAGATCTTGTAAAGCTAAACAATATTAACAATATAATATAAACAATATTAACAAGTTTTTAGGTACAAATCGAGTCTGTTTTTAAATTGATTGACAGAGATTGCACTAATCACTTCAAATGGTAGTTTATTCCACATGTCCACCACTCTATTTGGCAAAACGTTCTTAAGAGGATTAGATTTAAATTTTGTACGGTTGAGTTTTTTGTTGTGACTTCGAAGATTTGTGTTGACTTTGAATTTGTAAATATTCTTCAGTCCAGGTACATCGTAATAATCTGTTAGAATTTTATATGTCTCAATCAGGTCTCCTCTTTGACTTCTTTGTTTGAGAGTAGTAATTCCAAGCCGAAGAAGTAAGGGCGCTAGTGTCCGCCCGCTGGGTGATTTACCCGGCTATCTCGCGGTGGACTGCTTTCGTCCTAAGTCTTCTGCGCTCACCATACGGAAGACAACGATCTAATATTGTTAAAACTTCCCGGGGTGACGGGCTCGCCCGTTTTAGTCGACGGCTCTAGTCGGGTACTCACCGTCGCCTTCATTCCAGATGGCGTAATCCTGACTCCGGAGCTAGCGGTGAGCACCATCCAAGGGCTGCTGCAGAAACAGGGTCTGAATGACTTCAACATCACCTCAGTCTACAACCAGCTCGCCGCCAGCAAAGGGGCTGCGCTGGGCAACGCGCAGGCCCACGCTTACAACTTTGGACAAAACCACCTCAACAACGGCTCCACGAATATCAACGGCGATAAGGTATTTTACTAGGGATGCCGATTAGGATACCAATGATCGAAGATTATATGATTATATAAAAAAAAATATATGTTTTTCTACAAAAATGTTTAGGATATTAGGAGAATTTTATTTATTTTATTTTATTTATTGAGATGCTTATGATTAGGTATACAGTTCATTGATGATGTAACGTTTGCTTCTTATAATAATTGATATAGGGAGGTTTAACACATCTTACATGACCTTTCCTGCCAATAGCACATCTAACTAGGCAATAATTTGGCTCGTCTCTAGATGTGCATATTTTTATGCAATTTTGGGAGATAAAATGTTTTTTTTAACAATAAATTATTTGGACCCACCACCTGTATATACACATAAATATACCAATTTTATAAAACATATAGATATGTAATAAATAAATACATTTAAGTTCAAATTTAATAAAATTTAATTAAGTGCGAAGAAGTTTATTAGATTTTACATATCCCTTGTTAAGTAGCCATCTATTAAGGTTTGCTTTAAATATTTTTATGTTAGAATAATTTTTCATGTCTTCGCTTAGGGAATTATATAATTTTGGGGCTATATAGAATATATGTCTTTGGGCAAATGTTGTCCTGACTGAAGGAATTATGTAATTGATACTTTTTTTTAAAATTTTAATTTATTTAATTAATTTATTTATTTATTTGCAGCTGTTATAAAAAACATATACAAAAAAAAACAAGAACACACAGATTAAAAATTAAAACTATAAATAGACAAAGACTATGAAATAAAGCTACAAACGCTGCAAATTAGGGGTATCCTCAGGATATCTCTTATCCTGGTTTTCAGGACACACCTATTAATTATTGATACATAGGTATATGATTTTTAAAATAAAATAACCAAATCAAATAAATCTTAAAACAAAAAATCCAAATAATCATATTCAAATAAATACAGAAATCGAAATAATCAAAATCACGATATTTAACATCAAATGATATTAAAAGAAAATAACGTAATTACATAAATTTAATAATCTACATATAATAAATCAAAAGTAATCAAAATAAAGATATTTAACATTAAATAATCAGGTTACAAATTAATAAATAAACAAAGACAATAGTAATAATCCAATTAGCAATAGTTATTTTAAAATAAAATCAAATTATGACATCTAAATATCTTCCTTTATTAATAAACTTTTAAAGTGGTCCTTAAATACTGCAATTGATTTCCATCGCAAAGCCATTCCCAACCGATTCCATACAACCGCAGAATAATACGAAAAGCTGCACTGGAAATGTGTAGTTTTGTGCTTGGGTATTATAGCAAGTTGTTCACGTGCCCGTGTTGAATGGACATGCCGGTTACGGGACCACGTCATAATCGAGTAAAGATATCGCGGCTGTTTATTGCGTACTACCTTGAGTACAAGGGTCGTAAGATGGAGCTGCCTTCTTTTACTCATATTCAACATGGAGGCTTTCGCAAGGAATGGTGACACATGATGACGTGGAGGAATCCTAAAGCAAAATCTTGCGCAGGCATTTTTCAGTCTCTGAAGTCTCCGCTCAGTCTTCCTATATAGACAGGGGCCGTACACACAGTCGCCATAGTCCATTATAGACAATATAAGGGCATTTACAAGTAGTATTCTGATTCTGACGCTGAGGTACTCCCGAATTCTGTATAAGGCCTTTAGACGTGAGAAACCCCACCCAACGCTTTTGCTGACATGTTCCTCAAACCGTAATTTTCCATCAAATAGAATACCCAGATTTTTAGCCGTAGTGACCAGTGGTATTGGCAAACTGTCCACCATTATAGGAAGAGAGCCATAGTTAGCAATTTTAGTCCTGCCCTGTTTCGACCCAATAATCATAAAACATGACTTCGAAGGGTTGATTTGTTTTTTGATTTTTTGATATTTTTGACTTTGGACATTCTTGTGTACAGATTGTTTTGAGTTCGTGCATGGTCATCTCTAGATTTGTAGAATGCAAGAAGCGCTTGCTTAATGAATATCTGTTTAGCTGATAGCACATGGGATTGAGAAAATAACAAGGCAGATGGATGACGCCGGTTTTTCCTGTGTATTACTCTTAATAATAATTTCTGCACTTTTGTCAATCTATCCAGATTATCAGTAGTAGTAGCGTCCCATGCCACAACTCCGTAGGACAAAATACTCTGACACGAGGCCATGTATACCATTCTTATGGTTGTATGTATACCATTCCTATAATTGTAATTACTAAAGATTATTCTAGACATAAAACTGAGAAAATTATATATGACTATTTTTGACACTACTTAAGGCTCGCTTCTGAGTTACACGCGCTTTCGATATTACATAAAGATATATAAGTATACTGCGGCGACAAGGGAATACGTCCCACTATTGGCAGTGACCAATTACGAATGACGATTTCGGCTTCGCGCGTCGTCTAATATAGTCGATTTGGCTTTTCAATTATAATTTAATAAATTATCAAATGAATAGGTTTTTTAAAGTAAAAATTAGATTACAATAATAAAATAACTTAAAATCACTGTGTTATTTTTAAAATCACTCAAAAGTATCTTTAATACATAAAAAAAAAATAATGTTTGGCCATTTCTGGAATTTACGTAATTTCAAACATTTTAAGCTATTGCATAGCTTTTATCGCGGGCCTAGGCCAGCGCGGCGACCGAATGAAGAAATTTCTTAACGAAAATTAATGATTTTAAACTGATAATTATGTCTAAACGAGTACTGATTACGATTCGAAAAAAATATATGTTAAACAAGAACATTTTCCTAATATTCTTAGCTTTGAATATTTTAGATTTTGTTTATATTACATAGTGTAATTAATTTGTGAAATTAGGTCTAACCGAACACAAAAACGACTACTACGCAAATACTATCTGGCGTATTATTATGAAACCTGCACCATTTCAAAGATAATTTAATTATCTATCTTTTTATCTACGATTTTTTTCGAATAATCCGGTTTTTTTGGTATATCGAATAAAAAATTCGTGCGCTGCGCTCTATCGGAAGACGCATCCACAAATGATTCGGAATAATTTCAACGTTTTCCGATAGAGCGTAGTTATCTGATATCAGAAAAAATAAAATAAATAAATAATTATAATTGCATAAGTTGTTAAACATGCTATGCAATAGCTTTACCGCGGCAGTCCCCGAGTGCCACACGTATTTTTTTTGTTATATTTTTTGTATGGAAGTTCCAAAAACTATCTTGGTACTATGCAAATAGACCATACGCTGGTGTAAATAGTATTTTTTAATATTGAGAATCATCTCTAGGTTTTTCAAAAACTGTCTCGCTCGTTTTAATTTTTTTGGTAAACAGTAACAGAATAAAGATAATTTACAATTAATATGGAAATAATTTACCAATTTCGTTTTGGTGAAATGATAGCTTAAGGACCGGGTTTTTAAAATCCGGCATAATTGTATTAAAATTCTTTTTCGTGTTCTCACAACCAGGCCACAAAATTACGCTTCATATAGCTTTTGGCCGTCACGGCCTCTTTTAACAATATAAATAGGTACTAACTAATTTATACATTTATAAAATTGGCTATTGGCCTCATACACAACCTCAAAGCTGCACAACGAACCATGGAGAGAGCAATGCTTGAAGAACCAAGGTTACTGATATAGCTCGTAAAATTCTCAACTTAAAATGGCAATAGGCAGGCCACATAGCACGCAGAACCGACAACCCTTGGGGAAAAAAGGTTCTCGAATGACAACAACGAACCGGCAGACGATGTGTGGGACGGCCCCCCGGGGAGTTAATGGGCCCTTGCCGAGTTGGCCATGAAGACCCATTGTGTTCAGGGTTGGTCACACTCACGGGTCCTTGGTCACAACACCTATCCGAGTGCGAGCCTGGGTAGGACTCTGGCCTTGGTCAGTTTCTGACCAGAGTTTAGACGGTCTGCGCACCGTGCGGCGTAAGCCAATCGACTGTGCACTCTGACTAACAGTCGGGGGAGTCTGGAAGCAGTACTGTTTCCTATAAGAGTGGGGGATGGTTGCGGACCTTTTTTTTATTTTATTTTTTTTTATTTGTTGAGTGGGGCTTTTCTAAGGTCTTTATGAGCCTTGTAACACTGCGACCATTGCTGATCTATTGTGCTCGCCACCTACTATAGTTCTGCGCTAAGCCTCGTGTCATTTAAGAACCGCAGCAGGCTTTTGGCGCCAGATTGTTTTACCTCCTCAGGTTGGAGGTAGTGACCACCCAGGTGGTTGTATCTTTTACGCATCAGCGGGCCACACTCGCACATGAGGTGCTGGGGAGTTTCCTCTGCCCCTTGGCAGAACCTGCACATTTTTGTGTCTTTGAGCTTGAGGTTGAACATGTGTTTGTTCAGGCCACAATGCCCCGTGAGCGCCCTTACCAGTATGCGTAGATTGTTCCTATTTAGTGATAGGGCCTCACGGGCCGTCTTACGGTCGTAAGGCTTAATAAGCTCTTTGGAATGATTCAACCCTGGCGTGTTGTTCCAGTGGTTGACGGATTGCTCTAAACACATTTGTTTGAGCATTAGGTTTGCAAGGCTTTTTGGTACGCCACAGCAAGGTTCAGGGCCGTATAACGTTCCCTTTGCTCCCGTCCTAGCAAGTTCGTCGGCTTTTTCATTTCCCTCGATTCCTGCATGGCCGGGAACCCATCTTAGTATTACCGTGTTCTTTTCGCCCAGGGAATTCAGTAGTGATATGCAGTTTTGCACTAGCTTTGAATTAATGGTATTCGAGGCTAGTGCCATAAGAGCTGCTTTGCTATCCGAGTGGATATAGATACGGTGGTTGGCGTAGTCCTTTTGGAGGTTGATATCCGCACATTCAATAATGGCGTAAACCTCCGCTTGGAATATGGAGGCGTATTTTCCCAAGTTTACACTTCTTTCGAAGTTTGGTCGCTCTCCATATATACCACAGCCTACGTCAAGTCCCGATTTGGACCCATCAGTATACCATTTAAGGCTACCGGCCTCCCATTGCAGTTGGCTTTTTAGCCAGTCGTCTGGGCGGCAGTTCCACTGTAAAAAGTTTTCCAAAGTTTAGGAGTGGGAGCATGGTGTCTGATACCATGTTGAGGGTTGGATTTTCACTGACTGAGTCAAGAACTGATCTTAGTGCTTGTGAGATCCAGTTTACCTTCTCTCGGGCAGATAGCCTGTACATGCTGGCTTTCGCCACCTGTTGCAAATGAATGTGTAGGGGCGGTAAGTTCAGCAGTGCATCTAGAGCTGCTCCAGGAGTGGAGGACATTGCGCCAGTTGTCATGAGTCCTTACGGCGACTGCTCTTGAAACGACCATCGGCCATCCGATCCTGGGTGAACAGCCGGGCAAAGGACGCTGTGGTCCGCGATAGATTCGGTATACACCGTTTCACCGCTTCGTAAGGGAGAGGACTGCGCAAGCAATCTCGAACTCGTAACCAATCGAGAGACCGGAGTAATCTGGTCACAATTGGAAGTAAGGGCGTGAGTGTCGGCCCGCCAGGTAACATTCCTGGCTATCTCGCGGTTAAGGCGTTGGCCTCTTACGGGCTTGTGACGTAGTTAGATGGTGGACTGTTTTGTCCCCAAGTCTTCTACGCTCACTCCAGGGAGAGAGAACGACTAATCGTTAAAACTTCCTGAGGTGACGGGTTCGCCCGCTGTAGTTGACAACTCTATATGTATAAATTCAGAGTACTGAGGGTGTTTTATTTTCCTTGCAGCCGAATCAGAGTAAGACATCGTCTTTGCGGAGCATTCGGGTGAAGCCTTCGCGGCAGGAGAAGCGAAGTGGAACATCAGCCCCAACAACGCCGCCCCACACCACTTCCCTGGCGCAAAACCTCGCGCAGGCGTGCAGCGTAAGTACTATACACTTGTTTAATTAAATTCAATTCAATTTCAGATATCATACAGTATTACAGTGCACTGGAAAGTAATGTTGTATGACTGGACGCCAGAGATTCTGAAATTTTATTTAAATGCTTTTTAGCATACACTTCCAGACCCCAGTAACCTCACTCGTTGGAGCTATGCCGAGGATAGTTCTTGTCCCCTTTGTAGCTATACCCTTTGCACAGCTAGACACCCTAGCTGGCTGCAAAATGGCCTTAGATTAAGGACGGTACACTTACCGCCATGACAAAGTTCTCACTGTTATTCGCGAGGTAATTAGCCTCTCAGTGGCTCTTGCCAACAAGGGTTTGACAGTATCCTCCAAATCCCCAATACAGTTTGTGCAGGATGGCTCTAATGGTAAAAAACATTTCACTACAAAACCGTTCTCAGTAATCGAGAAAGCTTCAGATTGGATTCTGGAGGTCGATTCCGTCTCTAATACAGCCCTGCGTCCAGATATAACTCTTTATCTCGGAAGAAGGCCCTTATCGTAGAATTAACTGTTCCATGGGAATCAAATATCCCAAAAGACCACGAGTACAAATTAAATCAATACCATGATCTCGCGAATGCCATCACCCGGAACGGCTTCACTGTTCACCTTCACGCGGTGGTAGTTGGCGCTCGTGGTCTGTCAGCCAAATCTCTGTTTCAGCTCTTTAAAGATCTTGGTCTTTCCAGGAAAATAATCAACTCCTTCCTAGAAAAAATATCTAAAACTGCGATTTCCGCATCTCAAATTCTATGGCTTCGAAGGGGGAGTGAATGGGTGGTAAGGTAAACGCTCGCATGTGGCAAGACAGCTGTCTTAAGCCTATCACAGCTGGTCGTTAGTCCCGGAATCGCCGTTCATCCCCCAGAAGTGTAATAATAGTATACGATGGGCCAGACTTCGGTCGGTGAATTCCATGTCAGTTCCGTTTGTATTTTATTTATAATGATTTAACGTCCTTAGCAGAATTGAAACATTGGTTCCTATCAGATCACCAAAGCTAAGCAGCGTTGGACATGGTCAGTACTTGGATGGGTGACCACCTGAGTACTACCACGTGATGTTATAAAAGCCGGCCGCCTGTAAGATTGTATTACTGACACTGGAAACATGTGAATATATTATGTATGTTATAGACGCCGCTCTCCCGAAGATCTTCAATGGAGGTCCTGGATAACCGGCTGCAGGGGTCTCTTTTGCAAAGTCTCACGGTGTCTAGTCGAAGCGATCAGGAAGATGATGAAGAAGTCGTTGAGGTACAGTTCACAGTTGTTTGTTTGTTTCTACGTAGACTTGGCCACGAAGACCCATTCGTTCAGGGTCTGTCACACTCATGGGTCAACACCCATCCGGCGGCCTTCACGCAGAAGGGAGAACCAGGGTAGGTTTGCCAGCCAATTGATTGTGCACTCCGACTAACAGCCGGGGGGAGTCTGGGAACAGTAATGTTTCCTATAGAGCGGGGATTGGTTGTTAACCTTATGGCAACTGCTCTTGAAACGACTATTTGGCTACCCTATCCCGGGTGAATAAGCCGGGTAAAGGTTGCCGTGGTCCGCAATAGATTCGGTTGACACTGAATCACCGCTTCATAAGATAGAGGACCGCGCAGCGACCTCGATCCTGTAACCAATCAGGAGGTTGGAGATATCCTGAAGGTTAATTCCAGATGGAGATATCCTTCTAAAACTGGTAGACACGGGGCGAAGCTGCCCGCTGAGTACCTTTCCCTTTAGCTGGGTACCGTTTGCCTCTGACGAGCAGGTGGCGTAGCTAGATGGTGGATTGTTTATGTCCCAAGTCTTCTTGCTTACCTCATGGAAGACAGAACGAACAATATCGTTAAAACTTCGGACTCGCCCTGACGGATTCGCCCTTTGTAGTTGACAGCTCTAAATGTCTGTTTCTACTCTTTATTGTTAAATTTCACAATGGGCAGGTTTATATATGATTCGTTCTTGGAATTCATAATCGATAATGAGTTACGATGGCACCTACATATTGATGCTTCATGTGATAAATTGGGAAGAGCGTGCTATGCACTCTATCGCATCGCTTCATTTCTCGATTTATCCGCGCTGCGCATGTGTTACTTTGCATACGTTCATTCACTGCTAACGTACGGCGCGGAGTTATGGGGGCGAGCAGCCGACAGGCAGAGGGCTTTCGTTATGCAGAAGCGTGCAGTCCGCACAATAGCGCGTGTGGCGCTTGATACGCCAACCAGGCCTCTGTTTAGAGATCTCTGCATCATGACGCTGCCGTCCATTTATATAATGGAAGTAGCGCTGTTCGTTCGCAGAAATCTAGTCGATTTTGAAGTGAATGGTGTGCATCATCACTATCCAACAAGATCCCGTAGCATGCTACGTTCGGTAAGTCATGCATTATCTAAGTCGGAGAGGCTAGCCTATATCGCCGGCCCAGCAATTTACAACAAACTCAGTGAGCACATTAGGCAGGCGCAATGTCTTGACGTGTTTAAGAGACGCCTTAAGAGATACCTTACAGATAAGGCATTTTACTAACTGGAGGAATATTACTCGAGTGAAGTTTAAAATGCTTTGGTTGCTAAAGTATTTAATGATCTTTTTGCATTTTGTCTTGTCGTATTTCTTCTTTTTACATTATTCTTGTGTTTTTTACTTCGTTTTGTTTTGTTTATTTTATCTTTTCTTTACAATAAAAATAAAATGTTTGTTTGCTAATATGTATGAATGTTTGCTAAACTGTATCTGATCTGTATACCAGTATACTAATAAAATGAATATGAATATGAATATGAATATCTCTTCCAACTTACCCTAATATGAAGTGTTTATATGTATATGCGCATTCAACTATCAGCAAAGTTAAGGCTCATAAGGTCTGACCTAAGTTTTCGAAATCCTTTAATTTATTTTACAAATAAAATCTTATTAACTTTGAATGTTTTATTTGTCATAGGTACCTTATACTCCCAAATCTCCTGAAATCATAGATTTGGATCTCTATGAGCCGAATAACAGTGAACCAAAGAGCGGAAACGACATAGATAGTGCCTCCAGCGTTAACAAGGGAGGAAGACTGAACGCATTGCGCAGAGCGGGACTACAGGTAAAACACATTCGCTGATTATTATTGTTATTATCATTATTATTATCATTGTCATTAGTCTATACTAATATTATAAAGAGGTAAAGTTTGTGACGTTGTAGGAAGTAATCTCTGGATCTACTGAACCGATTTTGAAAATTCTTTTACCAATAGAAAGCCACGTTATTTGTGAGTGTCACAGGCTATATTATTCCGAAAAATGAAAAGACTTTCGGTAGTCGGATTCCAAAGTAAGTCGGAAAAAACGGTCGAACGAAAACGTTTCTAACTAACGCTGCCTTAACGATGAGAGATTAAGTTCTAGAGAAGTGCTTGATAGAGCTTGATAATGCCTACAAAAAAGTCAGCGACAGCATATGTTTAACTTTTATATTTAAATCACAAAAAGTAGTTTTTCAAATAAAAAATTAATTTAATTCGTTAGGTCATGTTTATTGGTCATATTATCAACAATTATGAATTATTATCAAAATAAGTAAATTTATCATCTCAAGTGTTTAAAACAAAAGACTTTTCCCTTTTACTGCATATAATTTCAATTTTACTGCATAAATGGTTAAAGAGATAAGACACTCACAAATAAGACACTCACAAATAACGGTATTAGTCAAATTGGCATGCAAATACATACATACATATGCAGTAAAAATATAACCCTTCTTTTGGCAGTCAGGAAATAAATCATAACACTCGGTACTAACCGAACCACACTCATAATTTCATCACAAGTAATAAGTTTTACCGCCCAACGAAGTGGGCACGGGTCACCATATACACCGACAGAGAGGTGAAGTATTGTGAACGTGCAATTTTCGAGATGAGGACGGATATGTACATTTTGACACCCCTTGAGACGATTAACCCTTAGAAAGCTAGCCACGGGAATGAAACTCACGACTGCATGTTTTCAACCTATGAAAATTTCTTTGTAGGGGGTGTTAGTTAGTGCACGCATACTAATGTATAATGGTGGCTTATTCAATAAAGGTGACTTTTTTGCATATAATAACATAATTGCATAAATACGGAGAGCGGCAGCCCGCGAGTTGTCGCAACGGAAAAACCACCGATCGGTGGTATTAGCATTATAGGTGGTTTTTATAGTTATAGTTAGTTAGAATCAGGTCGTGCTTACCATAAAAATGCATTGTCTTCGGAACTGAACTAACATGTAAAATTTCAACTTCACAGGATAAGAGGAAGTGATTCTAATTTAGCTTGTAAGATTTGACCTACAAAAACTAATACTGGCAAACATTGCAAGGTAAATAAAAGCTTGTAAAAACAATCTTGTTTTCGTTGTCAGGTAACGACTGTAGTTCCGACGTCGACCGGGACGGTTGCGACTGAACCTCCTAATCATCAGCAACAGCAGTTGAACATCAGCCTCGGCTTGAATCCTGCCCTGCAGCATCAGATCCTCAATCAGGCGCAGTTTTTCCAGGTCTACGGGGGGATCTACAAGCAGGGGTAAGTACTGTCTTCGAGATGCTAACGGGCCCTTGCTGAGTTGGCCACGAAGACCCATTCTGTTCAGGGTTGGTCACACTCACGGTTTAACACCCATCCGGCGGCCTCCACGCATGAAGTGTAAGCCTGGGTAGAACTCTGGCCTTAGGGCTAGTTTCCCCTAGGAATCAACCTTCTGGCGCTCCTGGACGGTCTGCGCACCGTGCGATCGATTGTGCACTCTGACTAACAGTCGGGGGAGTCAAGAAGCAGTACTGTTTCCTATAGAGCGTGGGTGGTTGCTGACCTTACGGCGACTGCTCTTGAAACGACCATCGGCTACCCAATCCTGGGTGAACAGCCGGGCAAAGGATGCCGTGGTCCGCGATAGATTCGGTATACACCTTTTCACCGCTTCGTAAGGGAGAGAACCGCGCAAGCAACCTTGAACTCGGAAGCAATCGAGAGACTGGAGTAATCTGGTCGTAATTGGAAGTAAGGGCGTGAGTGTAAGCCCGCTAGGTAACACTCCTGGCTATCTCGCGGTTAAGGCGTTGGCCTCTTACGGGTTTGTGGCGGAGCTAGACGGTGGACTGTTTTTGTCCTAAGTCTTCTGCGTTCACTCCAGGAAGATAGAACGACTAATCGTTCTGATCGACTAAACTTCCTGAGGTGACAGGCTCGCCCGCTGTAGTCGACAATCCTAGTTGTCTTCGAGATGGGGGAGCTAATTGGCCCAGTGTAGTTCGACCACTAAGACCCATGTGTTAGTGTCGGTTTAACTCACAGGTCAACACCCTCATGGTAGCCTTCAAGTAGAAGTGCGAGCCCGGGTAGGACGTTGTGCCGGCGGGCCAGTTCCCCTGGGAATCGTCGTTCGGGTGCTCGGTAAGCGCACCGTACGGCGTCAGCCAATTATCTGTAAATTCCGACTGATGACCGGGGGGTTTGAAAACAGCTTTGTTTCCGGGCGTTGTTAACTTTATGACAGCCGCTCTTGAAACGACGAATTGCCCACCCGATCCCGAGTGGACAGTTGGGCAATGGATGTCGTAATCCGCGATAGATTCACCGCTAGATTCAGCAAATCACTGCTACGTAAGGGAGAGGACCGCACAAGCGACCTCGAACTCGTAACCAGTCGGGAGACCGGAGTAATCTGGTTGCAACTGGAAGTAAGGGCGCGAGTGTCGACCCGCTGGTTAACATACCTGGCTATCTCGCGATTAAGGCGTTGGCCTCTTATGAGCATGTGGCGGAGCTTGACGGTGGACTGTATTCTCCTAAGTCTTCTACCCTCACCTCACGGGACAAAGAACGATCACTATCATTAAAAAATCCTGAGGTGACGGATTCTGGAAGGGCCGCTGTGAACAGTCATACGATCTGAAGTTCTGAACTGGAAAAACACATTGGTCGGAACCGAGCGATTTACTGGCTTTAGCCAATCGAATAACGGAGGGAGTCTGGAAACATAGGCTTTTTTAAGCGGGGGGACTTGAATGGCTTGACCTGCTGTCATGCCATTCTTGAAACGACCTACAGGTCACTTAGGTCTAGGTCCGCAATAAATTACTATTAAATTACCGCTAAAATACAACAGGTAGAGACCGTGTAAGCGACTTCGGTCCCGTAACCAGTCGGGAGGAAGGAGGTATCCAGACAGAGATATCCTACCAAAACTGATATACGGGGTGAGGCTGTCCGCTGGGTACCTTTCCCGGTGCCTCGCCGTAAGTCGTTGGCCTCTGGTGGGCATGTTGGTTTAGCTAGACGGTAGATTTGTATTGTATCTAAGTCTTCTACACTTACCTGACGGGAAATAGAATGATCATTATCGTTAAAACTTCTTCAGGTGTCGGATTCGCCCGTTGTAGTTGACAACTCTAACTTTGAACATTCAATACACATTCGGTCCAATAGTCGAATTGGATGTGTATTAAATGTTTAAACAAATGTATGGCAATAGTGCCTTCCGATAGTCTGATCAGTCTATCGGATTCGACTATCGAATACAAAAATGTGACAAGTATTGCCAGCCTTAGTCGCTCACCGTACTCGCCAGACCTTGCTTCGACAGACTTTCACTTTTTTCGGAATTTGGATAACTTTTACAGAGGAAAAATAAACTCTGAAGAAGTAATTAAAAAGTCTTAAATCATGCATTGCTTCTTCCCTACGATCATTCAATTAATGTTTTATTTTGTCTTTCAGTACTCCACCACCGAGAGTCACGCAAGGCAAATCGATCTACTGCACTACTCCAGGACCGGAAAAGACTGTCTATGGAAATCCCAAAGATCCCTTCATGCCACCGCCACATTATATACATGTAAGTAACCACTTTTCCACGGATTATAAATCTTCTTCATTTAATTTTAGTGGCTCCACCCAAATCAGGTGATTTCTGCCAGGTTTTTCGTTGCAATGGGAGGAAACTTATTGTTCCTCATTCGGAGAGCTTTTCGCCATATTACAGAGGAACTGGTGCTGAAAATCTATATGTCTTATTTGTGAGACCCATTTTGGAACACGTCCATCAGATCTGGAATCCAGGAAGGATATCGATCTTCTAGAGAAGGTCCAGCGAAGAGCGATTAAAATGCCTTTTAACTTGAAGCATCTAACATACGAGAAAAGATTGTCGGCTCTCGGTTTGACCACACCTGACCAACCTAACTGCATCGTATGACGTTCCTGGGTTGCAGTCTATCTACACCATGAACACATACACACATCTGCGTGGGCATCATCTGAAACTCCAGCATGAATTGTTCCATTCAAATCCCAAGAAACATTTCCTCAGCGGGTAGAGTGATAAACGAATGGAATGATCTTTCTAATGATCAGTGCCAAACTGGAGACAAAAACTGTATTGCAAAGACGGATTCAAATCCCAAGAAACATTTCCTCAGCGGGTAGAGTGATAAACGAATGGAATGATCTTTCTAATGATCAGTGCCAAACTGGAGACAAAAACTGTATTGCAAAGACGGATTCAAGCTCCGCTGCCTGCCTGACCCCTCTCCTCGCGGAGTAAAAACTCGCCGGTACCTTTTGAACGTGAAACCCTCGATCGTGAAATCGGTGTGAATCGACGGCTTTGAGAAAAACAACCATAAACCACTAAACGGATCATAAAAAGAAGAACTGTAAAATGATCGCATTGAAATTTGAAATATAAAACATTATAACCTTATCTCGTAAAACAATAAGGATACTAATGAATAAATATTACAAAGTTTATAACCTCAAAATACTAATTTCCGTGTTCGGAAAAAACACGGTAGAATCCACCAAAACCCAAAAGAATGAAAGAAAAAAGGACGCCACCTCCTTTTAAAGAAAAAGAAGGAAACTAATTATATAAAAAAAAAGATACCCGAAAGAAATTTTGAAAAAAAGTTAACCTAAAAAAAATCGATCTCAGAGAGTGGGCTATATTGATCGGCACTGAATTTGGCCAACAGAAAACCCTTTTCCTCAGACACACAAAAGACTAAAGCACAAAAAGAAACACGAGAGTATGTAAAGTATTTGTGTTTAATCGCCCGCAGACACCCTTTCTTCAAATTCCGCTTATCGGCGCGTCACATGTGTTCAGCCAAATAAAAGGTTAATTCCGGATATGAAGGCAAAATCCCTGACGTGGAGGCAAGTCCCGTCACATTTAGCGACGATTTCGTCACTTATTTAGCAGCAATTAAAATACGCATGTGTCAGAAGTTCATAGATGCCGCAAGCTGCGATCAATAGAAAAATCCGGTAAAATCGCGAGGATCCTACTTGAAAAGCTACCCAAAAGGAGATTAAATGCTTACCAGATAAGTCACACACACTTCACATAACAAATTTTTACCGCCAGGCGGTCACTCTCCGGCTCCTCCTTACGGCGGTCGCCAGTTCTCACAGCCGAACCTATGCGTCTGTGTCCTAGCCATCTTGAAACGAAACAGAATGATTGCAAGGCGGAAGTCGCCCATAAAGGGTAGAGCCAGACCAGTGTCGCCACTAGTAATCGCGATAAAAATTATGACTGCACAGCTCTATCTGTCAAAAATTTGACATTTACGAAATTTCATAACATGGTTCTTTTAGTTGTCATAATATGAGAGAAAATCATGAAAACAGCGAAAACCAACAGGAAACATGACTAAACACGGGGAAAACATGGAAAAACGGGTGCAGCGAACATAATCTGCACAAAGGCGCGAAAACAAGACAACAAAATATCCGGTTTTTGTTACAGCCTCCTCCAAAAAAAGAAATCGGAAGAGCCAACGAACGATTTCAGACGAATCGTCCCGATTCAATTTCTCCTACTATAGGATAACAAAAACGCCAAAGCATCAACTAACAAGCAATAACGAACTTGTTTAATCACTTGAAGGAAAAAAACTCTCCCTCTCTTAGGGAGGAAACGACCCAATTGGGACATAAGAAAATACTAAAACAAAAAAACAACTTTTCCTCGTTAACTATGAGTGAAAACCTGGTAGGTACGTTACTGCAGAGGTCAACTGCCATTTAAACTCTCTCTACTTGCCCGTAGAGGAAAAACAATATCACTACAGCAAAAAAAAAATTACAAAGTCATGGAACGCACAAGGCCCATGTAACAAGAACAAACATCAATAACCGGTGTCCTCACCTCCGTAACAAAATCAACTCTACTCACTGAAGGAGCACCGACAACTTCCAAGCAATCAAGCACAAAACTTGTTGTGGACAAAAAAAAATTACAATGACTATATGGTTAGACCTTGACATAATTTATACCTACTAGGGAACGTGAATACTGTCCATTACTGCCTTGTATACCATCTCCTTGCATACTTCCCTCTCACGATATCTATTCAAACCACAGTGGTGCTAGTCAAGATTGCTAGCACGACTGATCACAAACACAATGATTTCAGTGATAGTAACCAATCGGTACCACACCTTTGTAAAGGACAAAACATTAGAGTCGAACTAGTCAGACTACTATGAAAACTTTTCAGATGAATGTTAACGAGAAAAAAAAGAGTAATAAAACAAAACTATTTAGAACCTTGAGGATTTAATTTGAAATCCTTAATATGCCAGGAACCTATATTCTTCCCTTTAGCATTTTCTAACTCGTACACCAACGCAGAGAGTTTTTTAATTATTTTACATTTTTCATATTTTGGGGCAAATTTGGAAATGTAATAATTCCCAGCATTACTTAGATAATAAGTCTTTTTATAGATCATATCGCCTACTTGAAATTCCGCAGGACGGTGTTTACGATCATAGTAAACTTTATTATGTGCATGTAATTTTAACAATTTCTGCCGCACTACATGAAAAATGTTAGATAATTCACTCAAATTTTGAGCATACGACAACCTACTACCAAAAATAACCTCTACTTGAGATTCCGGCGCCTGAGCATAAAAAGAACCATTCATAATCGGTTCACGACCATGGACTAGGAAAAATGGACTGAACCCTGTTGATTCCGAGACTGCCGCGTTAATGGCCATCTGAATTTCAGAAAGATAGAGATCCCAGCTGCGATGATCGTCTTTTACACACAACGATAACGCAGTGACCACACTACGATTCTGACGTTCAGTTGGATTAACTTGAGGGCAATATTTCGGGTTTAAATATACTTTTGGAATTTTATATTTCGCAATCAGTTCAGTGAACTCCCTTCCGATAAACTGTTCCATTGTCTGAAATTAAATACTGCGGAACACCATAGCGAAGGAATACATTATGTTCAACGACATAACTTACAAGTTTACTGGTAGCACGTTTTAACGGAAAAAGTAAACAGTATTTGCTAAAACAATCTGTCACCACGAGAACATGCATATTTCTGTTCCTCGTCATCAGATAAGGACCCAACAGATCGACCGAGACCATTTGGAACGGGAAGGCACAGGACTTAGGATTTCCTAGCTGACCCAAAGGGGAAATATTTGAATGTTTGTATTGCTGACAAGTTTCACATTTAGAAACAAAGTTAACTACGTCTCCGTGTAAATTAGGCCAAAAGTAACGAAGACAAAGACGACGGTGTGTCTTAAAAATTCCAAAATGCATAGCCAAATCAGACTCATGATTTTCTCGGATAAGCTTTTCTCTAAGCTGCAACGGAACAACTAACTTCCAATCGTAACAACTGGTGAGTTGATACTTGCTTTTAGAGTACCTAAACAATTCATGGTCCTTAATCTGGAAATTTGGATATCCAGCGGGATTTTCAGACACCGCCTTAAACAAATCGTTGTACCATGAGTCGGAAACAACAGACAGAGAGGAAACGGGAAGCAACCGAGATAACGTGTCAGGAACCACATTATCGACACCTTTCTTGTGGACAATCTCAAAATCAAAAGCAGATAGACGAATACCCCATCGAGCCAGACGGCCGGTAGGATTTTTTAAGCGCAAAAACCAACGTAAGCTGGCATGATCTGTAAAGATAGTGAATATGGGACCGCCCTCCAAGTAACCGCGAAAATGCTCGACAGCATGAATAACACTTAGGGCTTCGCGTTCGGTCGCCGAATATCGCGTTTCAGCGGGTAAAAGTGTTCTACTCGTGAAAGCGATAGGGTGATCGACGCCATCCACTTCCTGGGTTAAAACCCCGCCTAAACCGTACAACGATGCATCGCAATGAAGAGCGAACGGTTTTGAATAATCCGGACAGGCCAAAATCGGACTAGAAACTGAGGCCGATTTCAGTTTTTGAAATGCCTCTTCCGCCTCGGGCGTCCACTCATAAGGGGGAGCACCTTTGCGGGTACTTGTCAACCGAGATAAGGGAGCAGCAATACTAGAAAAAATTTTAATGAACCGACGATACCAACCGGCCATACCAAGAAAACTCTTTACCATTTTTGGAGAATTTGGAGTAGGAAAATCGAGAATACATTTTACCTTCTCGGGATCGGTATGTAGACCGTGAGAATCAACTACATACCCTAAATACTTCAATTCCTGACGGAAAAACTGACACTTCTTGAAGTTTATAGAAAGGTTGGCATACAACAAGCGATCGAATACTTTGTTTAACAAAGTTATATGTTCTTCAAAAGTAGCAGATACAATAATTATGTCATCTAGGTAACAAAAAACTTTGTTTTCGAAAGAGGGATCGAACAATTTGTCAGCCAGCCTTTGCATGCACGCCGGCGAGTTTCTCAGGCCGAAGGCGCAAGATCTGAAGCAGAAGAATCCTCGACCAGGAACAGTGAAGCTACACTTCTCTCGTGAAGAAGGATCCAAAGGGATTTGCCAAAAGGCAGAGGATAAGTCGATAGAAGATAAATAATTTGCATCTCTCAAACTGTCCAAGATAGTAGTAATTCTCGGCAGGGGATACGCATCCGGTTTCGTAATAGAATTCAGCTTCCTGCTATCGAGACAGAAACGAAGAGTACCATCTGACTTTGGAACAAAAATTGTTGGATTATTCCAACCCCCGGAACTAGGTTCGACAACACCTAACTCTAACATCTTATCAACTTCTTCATTCAACAGCGCCAATCTAGCTGGAGACAAAGGATAGTAACGCTGTTTCACTGGAGGATGATCTCCAGTATCAATAACCTGGGACAACAAATTAGTACGACCGAGACCTTTGACTTCGGAAGAAATTTTTTCAAAGTTATTGATCATTCTGTCTGCTAGCGATCGCTGGTCTCCAGTCAATGAAGCAAAAGGCCGCAAGGCCCTCACTTCACTGACTCGATGCCAAACAATTGCATCGCAGGACTCAAACTTGACAAATTTTAATATTTCCGGAGCCAACTCAAATTCTCGGACAAAATCTATTCCCAAAATAAGGGAAGTACCTATATCAGGAGCTACAACAGCTCGAATAACCTGGCAACGATTATTGAATTTAAAAGGAAGGAACATAGACCCAATCGTCTTAACCGAACTTGCATTAGCAGTGGATAAAGTCATCAACGGAGACTTATTAAGAGTAAAACCGATATCAACTAAATATTTATGTGAATCAGCACCCAAAATTGTTACACTCGATCCAGTGTCGAGTAATCCACAAACAGTTATATCACCAAGTGAAACTTCTAAGAAAGGGCGACGGTTATCCTTCTCATTTGCAAACAATATCGAGGCAGAATGTAGAAAATCCTCTATTCTGCCCCGCCTTTCAAGTTTTTTGGCTCTGAAACCGGGGAATTACTAGGCCGGTTATTCTTAGAACATTCCGGACAAGTGGCTACCGTGTAGTTAAACCTACCACAACGATAGCAATATTTGGAATGGCCATGATGTGTGCCACCGCGTGAACCACGCGAACTATTATTGACTCCTTGGTTGTAATTACCAGAAGACGAATTACCATAAGAAAAATCATTACGGGAAAAATTTCCACGATTAAAACCGCCACGATGAAAACTGCCACGATGAAAACCACCACGATGGGATGGACCAGCAGAAGAAACGTTACACTCTTTTAACTTCTGTACAACTTTCACTTCCTCCGTCGCACATTTGGTAGGAGACTCGTCGACCGCATAAACTGCTTTCGAGCCAGAAGGCTTGACCTTAGCTTGTGCAGGAGTGGCTGCATTAGATGCGTTCATACGCTGTTGTGCATTCTCAACTTTTTTCCCTAATCGCAGAAGTTCGTCGATTGAATTTATATCAACTAGCATGAAATGTCGTTGGTAAGAAATGGAGATATTTGAAAGGATAATTCCTAACTGTTCCTCGCCAGACAATGGCCTTGACAACCTGTTGAAATAGCCCAACATGACCGAAACAAAAATATGCATCCTCTCGTCCGACTTTTGTTTACGTCCCCGTACAAATGACAAAACTTCAGCATCGTAATTTAAACTGCCAAAATCGGAGCGGAGTGCAGCAACTAACTGCTTCCAACTGGAAATGCTCGAAGCTCTAGCACGGTACCAACTAAGCGCCTGTTTCTGGAATAGCTCACAAGCCGATTTCAGCATCCTGGCATCCGAGATATTACGCGAAAACCTAATCTCATCCAATCGTTCTAAGAACTCGACCACACAGGAATCGCCATCAAACGTAAAACCAAGATTTAATGGTTTGAGAATGCGTTCGTCCGAAATGACAAAGTTATTGTCCAAAGGAACTGGTTTCGTATCAACATGCTGTATATACGGAGCTGACGTCACTTCAGAATTTATGCCCAAAGGAACCACCTCAGGACTAAGCAAATGCTTAGCTGGACCTGACTTCTCACCCTCGTGCAATGAAGTAGAAGGTATCGGAAGAACTATAGGATTTGGTAACGGGCTAGGCGAACGAACAATATCTAAATATTTTTCTAACAAAACGACAATTTCCAAAACTTCCTCCTTTAAATTATCTAATAATTTCTTGGAGTCTGAATTAGCAGGATTTATTCGTGAAACTCTATGAAAGATATGTGCAGTTTTAGTGCTAATTCGTTTATATAAAAGTTTCTGTTTGTTATTTATAAATTCTTCGATAAGTTCTTGGAGACATGAAAGTCTAATCGAACATTCTTGAAATTCTGAATCCGGATCTAAATCCGCAGAGTCAACTCTGCGGGAAATTCCCTTAAGAGTGAATTAAATTGTTTTCTCATCGCTTCAACATTGGTTGGAGTGACCTCACGAATCGTGAACTCATAATCGAGTTCTGCCTTTACTAAATGTGACGCAGCATAATACACTATCGCTGGAGACGCCATCATGTATATATATATTTTAAATCCCACCAAAAAAAAAATTAAAACCAAAATAAATAAAAAAAAAATAAAAATAAAATGGAATAAACTGACTTTTTTAACTGCTTGCGGCACCTCTGATCACTTTTTGCTGCTTACCTCCACCAAGATATGTTGCCTCCACATCTGAAAATTAACAAAAAAATAATTAGTATGATATTAACGAACTTAAACGGCAAGCGTAAAACTTTTTCGCGGAAACCGCCTTAAAATAACAAACAAACGCCGCGTACTAAAACAATAATTAATATATTGCCTTTAAATCTAAAATTCTGACAAAAAAATATAGTAATATAGTAGTAACTCAATACAAAAAACGAAAAAAACGGTGCTTCAATGGCTGAGGAAAAGAATATTCTGGTAGCCAAAATCCAATTTACAGGCCCCACGTTGGGCGCCAATTTTATAACCTCAAAATACTAATTTCCGTGTTTGGAAAAAACACGGTAGAATCCACCAAAACCCAAAAGAATGAAAGAAAAAAGGACGCCACCTCCTTTTAAAGAAAAAGAAGGAAACTAATTATATAAAAAAAAAAGATACCCGAAAGAAATTTTGAAAAAAAGTTAACCTAAAAAAAATCGATCTCAGAGAGTGGGCTATATTGATCGGCACTGAATTTGGCCAACAGAAAACCCTTTTCCTCAGACACACAAAAGACTAAAGCACAAAAAGAAACACGAGAGTATGTAAAGTATTTGTGTTTAATCGCCCGCAGACACCCTTTCTTCAAATTCCGCTTATCGGCGCGTCACATGTGTTCAGCCAAATAAAAGGTTAATTCCGGATATGAAGGCAAAATCCCTGACGTAGAGGCAAGTCCCGTCACATTTAGCGACGATTTCGTCACTTATTTAGCAGCAATTAAAATACGCATGTGTCAGAAGTTCATAGATGCCGCAAGCTGCGATCAATAGAAAAATCCGTTAAAATCGCGAGGATCCTACTTGAAAAGCTACCCAAAAGGAGATTAAATGCTTACCAGATAAGTCACACACACTTCACATAACAAATTTTTACCGCCAGGCGGTCACTCTCCGGCTCCTCCTTACGGCGGTCGCCAGTTCTCACAGCCGAACCTATGCGTCTGTGTCCTAGCCATCTTGAAACGAAACAGAATGATTGCAAGGCGGAAGTCGCCCATAAAGGGTAGAGCCAGACCAGTGTCGCCACTAGTAATCGCGATAAAAATTATGACTGCACAGCTCTATCTGTTAAAAATTTGACATTTACGAAATTTCATAACATGGTTCTTTTAGTTGTCATAATATGAGAGAAAATCATGAAAACAGCGAAAACCAAAAGGAAACATGACTAAACACGGGGAAAACATGGAAAAACGGGTGCAGCGAACATAATCTGCACAAAGGCGCGAAAACAAGACAACAAAATATCCGGTTTTTGTTACAAGTTGGCGAACTGATTTTGTTTTTTGATTTTTTTTATCACAAAATACGGAACTCTGTGCAAAAATTGTAAATACAGTTATGTTCTTATTAATTGCTTTACCAAAACTATTATTTTGTTTTACTTAATTGCATACAAAAATATTTAGTTATTCAGTCATAATAACCAAGAAAAATTTGATGGATTCTCGTAAAAAAAAAAATTTTTTAATTGTATATTTGTGACTACTTAGGGTCTTTTTTATATGAAATTCTTTCATAATAACTTTGCCACTATATCACACTTCTTAGAAAATCACACCAGAACTTTCAGCTTTGTCTGATATTACAGAAAAATCTAAACTTTTGAGAGTTAGCGACCGAAACTTGGTAATAAACTTAATACTTAAGTGCTAATACAAAAGTGGTTAGAGTTTTTCAAATGTATTGTCTCATTATATGCTTATTATATGTCCAATAACTAATTATTCTATTCCAAATAGTCACATTTCATAGAAAAACTATAGAAAATCACACTCAAAATATGGTAATACTCCCATAGTAATTACAAAAACAAATTTCAATACGCGGCTCGTATTATGAAACAACTTGTAATGAGCAAAATACGGCAAATTCTGTGATTATTTACGATGTAAATAAAATAATAACTATTTTGTCAGCGAATTAAACCAATATTACGTCATATTTTGCGATATTTCGGCCGTTTCATAAAAATTACGACCAAAAAATACGGCTATTTTTTGCCACGCATATGTTTTAGCCGAATCATTTTACTTAAAAATACGTGACAAAAAGCAGATAGGCTATCTCAAATCACTAATGCTCATTCATAAACTCTTTTAGAATGCAAATTACTCACGTTTCTGCATGAAATCACACTGAAAACACTTGAAAATCACAATTTTTGTCACAAGGTCGCGGCACTATAACACGAAACTGCCAGCCGCGCACCGTCACTCACTTCACAGGGGACGTAATAAATCAATTTTAGGACGTCGCGGCCAGCAATCGAAAAATCGGCAAGCGATGGGGATTTGGCTATATTCTGGCGTAATACGAATACTACAGAAGCGCAATCCGATTTTTAAATGGAATTCGCGCAACGCTGCGATCCGCATGGGTCGTTAGACATTTTGCCGTTGGTAGGCGTGAGACCTGGGCAGGTTGTTATAAATCAGAGGGGTTAAATATATAGGGTTTTCCAATAAGGGCAGGTCGATGTTGACAGTCTGTGGTGGCCATGTTGTTTTGGCGGCGTCTGTCAAATCTGTTTATTATTCAGTCACTGATGCCAAATCACTATGACAAGTTACACGATTGAGCAGATTTATTATCGAAATGAGTGTTCGTTAGTGCATGAGATCGTGCGATTCGACCCTGTGAGACTTTTTCTTGTGGGGTTTTCTGAAGCCGCTGGTCCATGCCAATATGCTGCGGTTGACCGATGCCCTCAAAATCAATATAGCCCAGGCCATTGCTCAAATTCAGCCGGATCTATGCTGCAGACATTTGAATAATGTCATATTCCATACATAATGGCATATATAGTTTTCAAGTAAAAAAAGAATTACTTTAATACATAGTTTGTTTCATTGCACAGTTTGTCAACATCGACCCATCTGATTGGCAGACTCTGTATAATAATAATAAAGTTTATATATGTCTACTAAGACATCACTAAAACAAACAAAATAAAACCGACAGAAACAGAAAAATCGAATAATAATTAAAATATAGCGAATAGAAGGATGAAAGACATATATTTAAGATAAAAAACAAAATGGAGGAACATTACAGTAATTAATGTTCGTATTGCAGTAACAAAAAATCTGATATTGAATCTTTAATTACCCAATATATATATACAACATACACTATACATAAAACGTAAATCGACGATCGCGGGCTTTGCGAATGTTCATAGTGCTTTATGTATCGTAGAATTGAGTGAGTTCGTTTCGTCGACAGGGAACGACTCCGCGTCATCCGACGGCGAATCGAGTCCAGAAGAGCGCGGCTCCGCAGCCGAAGTCGGCGGCCGACATCCTCGACCTGACCTGCAAGCCGTCGGCCGTCGAGATCGTCAAGGTGCCCGTGCCCAAGAAGAACGGCCCCCCGCAGCCGCAGAACCTCTCGGCCGAGGGCTTCCGGCCCCCCAACAACCTGGAGATCACGCTGGTGGGCCCCGCCAAGGCCGACAAGGCCGACAGGGCCGACAGGGCCTCGCGCCCGCCCCAGAAGCGCTCCGCCTCCGGCAAGTTCGCCTCCAACAAGGCCAAGGAGGAGGGCTCGCCGCACTGCAAGGCCGCCAAGCCCGGCCTCGTGGTGCCCTCCTACCGCGCGCCCTCGCCGCCCCCCGCGCCCCTCGCCGCGCTCGCCCACAGCCTGCGGCAGACGGCCGGGGGCGCCATCTTGGCCGAGCGCTCGGCCGAGCCCGGCGGCCGCTCGGCCGACGCCCACTCCTTCCTGCCGCTGCTCGACCCCTCGCTGTACGTGAGCGCGCTGTACGGCGGGCTGGGCTCGCTGGGCGGCCTGGGCGGGCTGGGCGGGCTGAGCGCGCTGGGCGGGCTGGGCGCCCTGAGCGCGCTGGGCGGCCCGGGCGCCCTGAGCGCGCTGAGCGCCGAGCACGCGCGGAGGCCCCAACTCGCCATGCTCTACAAGCAGATGATGCTCGGCCAGGCCGCCGCCGCCACGCCCACCACCAAAAACTGAACGCCCTCGGAGCCAATGTCTCATTAGTCGGAGTTTGGGCCTCTTTTCCTACTTTAAAGCCTGATCCGATGAGGCGATTTATCGCTTGTTTTCTCGTTGCGTCTGTTGAATTTCATTTCTTACAATCTCCATTTATATAGCCTTCTCGTTGACCACTGGACGTAGTCGAGTTGGCATTGTCGCAGTGCGATATTATTCAGCGTTGACGATTGCTTTTGCGGTGATAATTCTCTCGAGCCACAGTAGCCCCCGTGTCCAGTTTTTCTAAAAAAAGAAGCGATCATCTTCTTCTCGGCACTTTCACGCTCTTTCCTAGAAAAAATATCTAAAACTTCAATTTCTGCATCTCAAATCCTATGGCTTCGAAGGAGTGGATGGGCTTTAAGGTGGACGATGACATATGGCAAGACAGCCGTTCTAAACCCACCACAGCCGGTCATCGGTCTGTAGTCTGCCGCTCGTCCTCCAAAAGTGTAATAATAATATTACGATTGGCCCAATTGCATTTGGTGAATTCCATAGCAGCTACGTTTGTATGTATCTACTATCTTTGCCTGCCTGCATTTTGCCGTTCTCTATCTGGTCTTCGCCCATCCTCTAGTCCTTTCCCGCACAGCCATTCTCATGTACCCTTCTGCCGGCAGCAGTATAGGTTCAGGTTCGATTGCGATAAACTCGGTTTCCTCATTTTTCTAAATTCAGGCGAACTATTTATTTATGAAATGGTTCTAGTACTGTGTGACGTTCCTTGGCCTGTTTGAAGTAGTCAGCGAGAAGAAAGTCAGCTACAAAATGGAGCCCGATCGAATCAAATTCGCGCAAACAACGCATCTGGACGCAACAAGCTACTCAAATCACGCTTAAATCGAATCAACTGGACAGGCTTTTACATCAGAGCGGCATCATCGGTAATTTTAATCCCCCCCATTTAAATGTTAGTTTAATGTTAAATGTTTGACTGTGATTATTGACCTATTTTTTTATTGTAAGAATATTGAAAATTTAATTTTTAATTTTAATATTAGAAAGTGTGGAATATTTGTTATGGACCAATATCGTTTTGTTTCTTTTTAACTCGTGTTTTTTAAATGCGATTCTCTGGTTTTAGTTTTATGACGGTTAGTGGTTGTGATGCTCATTAAGATAATATTTTTTAGAAGATCCTGAAAAAATATACAAGAGTTACAGTTATCTCGAAGTATAAAATACTTGGAAATAGTGTCGGGCCTAGCGTCGGACAGATAGGCAACTATAGGGTTTTATAAATAGGATAGAAAACGAATTTACCGTGTGAAATTTGTAGGACCCGACGTTTCGGTGACGTTGCAGCCGCCGTTGTCTAGGGTAGACTGAAGAGCTGTCAGTCCGTTGTTTTGCGGGTAGGCCGCAAACCGCTGCCGCCACTGCGTAGGTTATAACGGTGGTGGGGGGCCGGGCTCGGAGCGCGGGAATTTTTAAAATCCGTCTTGCACACAACACTCACTGTATCCTGTTTTACGTCTTTGCGTTCGGCGTTCGGCGGCGGGAACATTTTAAGAAGAGGGTTCCACGTAGAAGAGAATTTGTAGCCGTCGTCTCTATTGAAGTTCGGAGTTCTTCTTATTTCAATGGCTTCCCGGATCATGCGAGGAAAGTAGAATTGTTCCTTGGATAGAACAATGGGATTTTGAAACTGCATCCAGTGGTTACTTCCGCTATCCAATATATGTTCGCAGATCGCCGATTTTTCTCGCTGAACGTTTTTAACAGCTTTGATGTGTTCTGTCAGTCGCGTGGCTATGGGCCGTTTCGTTTGTCCAACGTAGGCTAGACCGCAGCTGCATTCGACTTTATACACACCCAGGGTTTGCAGTGGTATTACAGGGTTTGCAGTGGTATGCAGTGGTTTGAAGATCGTTTTTATATCGAATCTGTTTAGCATCTTACTTATTCGATCAGTCACGCCCTTGACGTATGGTAGGAATGCTCTTGATCTGCTCGGTTTTTGAGTTTCGTCCGTATTAGATCGTGTGCGTGTCTCGTGATATTTTCCGTATCCATTTTTCCTAAGGACATCATTGACATGTTCCATCTCCTTCGGAAAATGCTCAGTGTCCACATGCCCGTAAGAGGCCAACGCCTTATCCGCGAGATAACCAGGTATGTTACCCAGCGGGCTCACACTCGCCCTTACTTCCAGTTGCGACCAGATTACTCCGGTCTTTCGATTGGTTACGAGTTCGAGGTTGCTTGCGCGGTCCTCTCCCTTACGAAGCGGTGAAACGGTGTATACCGAATCTATCGCGGACTGTTCACCCAGGATCGGGTAGCCGATGGTCGTTTCAAGGGCAGTCGTCGTAAGGTCCGCAACCACCCCCGCTCTATAGGAAACAGTACTGCTTCCAGACTCCCCCGACTGTTAGTCAGAGTGCACAATCGATTGGCTTACACCGCACGGTGCGCAGACCGTCCAGGAGCGCCAGAAGGTTGACTCCTAGGGGAAACTAGCCCTAAGGCCAGAGTCCTACCTAGGCTCGCACTTCATGCGTGGAGGCCGCCGGATGGGTGTTGACCCGTGAGTGTGACCAACCGTGAACAGAATGGGTCCTTGTGGCCAACTCAGCAAGGGCCTATTAGCTCCCTAAACGGCGCCCAGGCAATTTATTGCGTTCATTGGAGCGGCGCCTGGGCAGTTTATTGGCCACTCGAGTGGCGGAGCTACGGCACCTTAGCGGCGCCGCTGGGGGATGGTCTTCATGCGCTGCTGGGCGGTTTGTACACTGTGCGGCTACAGCACATCAACTGTACTCCTGTGAATTTGGGCTACTGGAAAACTTTAATAGAACTTATCCTGCCATCGTCCGAAAAAAAACTCCGTTTACGCATTACAACTAGCTACAATTTAACATGAAACTAAAACCATTGAACCCTCTCCCTGCACGAAACGCCCTGACCAATTTTACGAATGTTTTCAAAGTCAATTTTTTCCGTTCGTTTATTGGCACGCCGGTTATTATTGTCGTGTTACAAACTCAGCAGTTGTTAGCCTGCGAAATTTGTAAATGGCGGAGGAAAGGAGATGTCTTTTCAGGGATGCTGTTAAATATTTTTTTGTGGAAAAATAGTACCGAGGATATCATTGATTGTTTTGAAAACTGTAACGTTTGTTCGTCGTTAATAAATATGAGAAAAAAGGATCGAAATTACTATACAAAGCAATCTACTTGTCAATGAATCTCTTTCCTCTGTCTCGATAGATTCTTATGCGGCTGAATCAAACGATCTTTTGAATTTTACGACTATCGAGGCGGTATTTTGTATATAGTTAGGATAAAAGTTATTTGTTACGAATCTAATTGTTGTGTTCATAGTTATTAAGGTTTAATTGAAAGAATTTTGAGTGTTAATCTTGTAAATGTAAGCGGTTATACAGCGGGTACATCTCTGGAAGTATAAAATGTAACTATTGAGCGATCGGACACTGAAAAGAGCACCCTAGTCTGGAGCGGTGGTGAAGAAATGGAAAGAAACCTCAAAGAAACCTTTAGAAATCATTCCTTTAAGATATTTTTGCTACTTTATCGACGTTATGGACAAAATCATAGATATATCTTTATATCAAGACTCCCTCTTGCGAATATTGCTGGGCACGAACAGCAGATTTCCTCCTTTATTATGCAACTCTTAACAGCTTGCCTCATCGTTGCCTGGAGCACAGTATACCGAGTTGGAACAGTAGGCGCACTCTCGACTGGCCATGCGGTGCGGAGATAGGCTGCGAGGGAAGTGAGCAAAGGGATGCGTGCATTTATGGCAACTACAACTTTGGAGCTGTCATCTGTAACGAACCCGTCACCCCAGGCTGTTATAACAATATACATCGTTCTTTTAACTGTCAGGTGATTACACAGTCTCAGCGACAACACAGTCCACAGTTTAGCTACCCCAACATGCCCATAAGAAGCCGACGAATTACCACTGGAATGTAAAAACAGCGGGTCGACCTCACGCCCTTACTTACCAGGTTTGGCCGGATTTCTCCATCCCGCGGTCTGGTCACGGGTTCGAGGTTGCTTGCGCGGCCTCTACCTGATCTAAGCAATTATTCAGTTTTAATGTTTTGCAGAGCACTTTATAGTCACTCGGGACCGTGTGACCAACGGATCGATTCAAGGGTTAAAGATGTCAGATCGACAACTACCCTCCGCTGTTGTCATAGGAAACGTTTGTCTCCAGACTCCTCTGGTTATTTGCCAGCTGGGCATCAATACCTAGCAGACTGGATAGTTCACCAACTGCCCAGTTCCGCCTGAGGTAATCCCCCGAATCTGCGATCTTCTGATCCTAACCGCCTTCGACTGCAGGATTACAACCATGGCAGAAGATCACAGCGACCCTGAAAGGGTAAGCCCCTCTTCGAGGAGACTACCAGATAGGAGTTGAACCGTGAGTTGGGCGGGCTAGATGACATAGTTTTTTGGCTAACATCATCCAAGATGCACGAAACCATTGGGAAGAAACCAGGCAAATACAACAACCAACTATGGCAAACGCAGTAACGGCAGTAGCCCTTTAGGAAGCTAAGGGGTCCTTGCTGAGTTGGCCACGAAGACCCATTCTGTTCAGGGTTGGTCACACTCACGGGTCCACACCCATCCGACGGCCTCCACGCATGAAGTGCGAGCCTGGGTAGGACTCTGGCCTTATGGTTAGTTTCCCCTAAGAATCAATCTTCTGGCACTCCTGGACGGTCTGCGCTCCGTGCGGCATTGCCAATCGATTGCGCGCTCTGACTTAACAGTCAGGGGAGTCTGGAAGCAGTACGGACGGTCTCCTGGACGTCCGCGATCGATTCGGTGTACACCGTTTCACCGTTTCGTAAGGGAGAGGACCGCGCAAGCGACCTCGACCTCGTAACCAATCGAGAGACTGGAGTAATCTGGTCACAATTGGAAGTAAGGGCGTGAGTGTAAGCCCACTGGGTAGCATTCCTGGCCATCTCGCGGTTAAGGCGTTGGCCTCTTACGGGCTTGTGGCGGAGCTTGATGGTGGACTGTTTTTGTCTAAGTCTTCTGCGCTCACTTTAGGGAGACAGAACGACAAATCGTCCTGAGGTGACGGGATCGCCCTCTGTAGTTGACAACTCTAGTTATGGCAAACGCAGTAGTTAGCGTTGCGGGCAAGTGGGGATTGTCAAACTCTCGAACGTTTGAATGTTGACGGAGTGGCGGCCGTATGCAAATTTCGTGTCAGTCGGCGCGAACGATGCTTGCAGTACAATGTCTAGTAATCGTATTACGATTTGTGGCAGCCTCGCTTTGATTTATATTTTCTTTTAAGTGAAGCTACTGTCTGTATACTGTGCTATCGGCAGATCCGCTCGAGAAAGCCCCGAGCGATTCGATGGCTCTCATTTTGCCGTTTCCGCTCGCAGTGTCCGATCTGCGGCGTGGCCTCTTTTTTCTAACATAGGTTCTCTGGATGTCGTACTGGATGTATCAAATAAATGGTCAGTTTTTAGCGTTTAAGTAATGCGCGTTTTTGTGAACGCTCTTGTACATACTAGTTTCTTTTATAGCTCTAAGCACTTGTGTCTAATGGAAGAAAGGTAGATAAATAAATAATGCCAAATAATAGAACTGTGTATTTGATTTTGATGAATATCTGCAATGCTGCTTAACCTATGGAACGCCATTACCACCATTTTGTGGTTTTTCTGTTGTGACGATTCGCAGCGGCCGATCTCCGTATTTAAGCAATTATCGGCTCTATTTCTCCCTACACGTCGCTGTCATTGAATAAGTTACCATTATATATGAGTAAGCGTGCACCAACACCCCACGTTGGTGTCGTTTGACAGATCTGCGCGTAACCGGGCGGCCCCCACATATATATTATATAAATATATAATATACAAGATTAACTATGTAACAAAAAATACTTTTTGTGCACATGGGCACGTAAAGGAAAAGGTTTTTGTAGTGTTCTTGATTATTCCTCTGGGTTTTCATCCTCATAATGATGCTTTTTATTTAAACTAAATATGTACCCATAAAAAACACATCTGACATTTCCCTTTTCACATATTTGATATGTCAGTGTTGTAATGTAAAATATATATATATCAAGTCAAAAAATATAAAATATATGGGTCATTATCAAAAAAGATGTACATGTGACTCACATGATTAAAATTGTGACTAAACTGTTTCGTGACATACCTGTATTTTGTATTAATGTGAGTCACAATTATTATAAAGCCGGGTGTTAAATACAATGCTACAATTGTAAATATAAGAAAAAAAGAATTAAACGCAGCTTTGTTAACATATCCAGTTTAGTGTATACAGTATAATCCTTGCTTTACTTTACATGTTTCACGTGAGTCACATCATGTGAGTCACGAAATGTGACTAACATGTCAACCAATTTTTGTGATAACATGGACCTCACTTAATTACCATATCAAAATAACTCACAATACCTACAGTTGAATTGGCCACAGAATATTATTTGTATTTGCTATGTCTATGATAGGACAGAATCTGATAATAATACACAGCTTACCTTGGTTAGAAGGTCACCGTGATTCACAGGAGAAATTTCGCAATAATTTCACCAATAATTCCGTGTCGACAAATAACTGTCACTAAAATCAAAATGGCGGAGATTTGATATGGACGGCACTTCGCATAGTGTTGCCAGTTATGAAATGTGAACTTGAAATGCTAGCATTTCTACAAAAAGGTGTGACATCGTCCGTGACATCCTCTGAGTGACTCACATGTCAAAAATGCTGGACAAACTTTACGCACCCTTTTTTATTATAAGATTCAACCTAGATTTACAGTATTTCTATTCAAACAGGAAATTTATATATTTTTGCAGGTGGAAAAAGATAGGGTTTGAAAAAGAAGATATTCGAACCATATACTGATTTTGTTCTCGTAGGGTATAAAAAGGACAATTATGTTTGTATGAGTCATGAAGGGAGAGAAAAACTAAAAAAAAGTTTTTTATGAAATAGATTAATATTATGCTATGATTACAATGTGGAAAGTCAAGAGAAGGGTGCATATTATATAAAAAAATTACAAAGCAAGGAATGTGTAACATACAACCGTGTGTATATAAACAGCAAATATGTCGGACATGAAATTATTATTTATGTACATCTTTTTTGAATATAACCGATATATATTTTACTTCGTAAACAGAACTTCACCTTACTTCTTGCTTGCTGTCTTCAGTATTTTTTTTCTGTCCACGTTTTCAGTTTTCAGCGACATTGATTGCTAAAGTCAGTCACTGATGATTAAACTGTCAAATTAGA
This sequence comes from Micropterix aruncella, assembly GCA_944548615.1. Classification (NCBI taxonomy): domain Eukaryota; kingdom Metazoa; phylum Arthropoda; class Insecta; order Lepidoptera; family Micropterigidae; genus Micropterix; species Micropterix aruncella. Next base: position 14,877,071 of record OX155974.1, on the reverse strand, counting down.
GAGAAGGGGGGGGGGGCTGCTCCCTCTGATTTTACAGATTGTAAATTTAAATTTAAAACATTACATTATGAAATAGTGCAGACATAATAGGGATTTTAAAAAATAGTGGTTTGACATTTTGAGGATCGAAATTATCATGCGTTTTTTTTGGTTTCTTTTAGCCACAAATTCCAGGCACTTTATATTAGCCTTATTTGTGTACCTCTTGGTTTACTCGCGAGCAAAGCAGTTCGGAGGAACACGACCTAATCAGCAATGTAACCTTCATATCATCCATATTACATACTGTATACTTCATCATCTTTTGATGCAATATCGGATTTCGGCGCTGTGGGCAACTTTCTGCAGTTGGATGACCGAAGAATATATGGATTTACGGAAATAATGGCAAACGTAGTGCGGCCGTTTCAACGCATTCTTTCTCGCGTTAGACCGTTTGATGTGCCGCCACCCTTAGCTATCGCATAAAATCAATGCTATCCTTCTCGGTTATATAGTTATACAGTGCAAGACAAACCTCTTAAATCTTGCAAATACCGAGACTGATTTTTTTTCCGCAAGATGCATTCTCTAGACAGGACGTATGAGCAGGCCAGTAAAATAGATGTATTCGATGATAGGTGTTGCGTTTGAAGAGATGGTCCTTAGACCACATGATTTTTTTTAGGCATGAGCCTGTTCAGTAGATGTCTAATGAAGTTAGACATCTACTGAATTGTTAAAAGAAGTCACAAGCTAGTTGCAACCAATGGACCAGTCTGTTATCCATGAAACGCGATTACAGAAAGCAACTTTTAAGGAAACTATTAGTAGAGGGCGAAGACGAAGAAGGTGTGTTGGCTAACCACAAAAAATAAATTTGAAAGATTGACATTAATGTCGTAGTTAAAGTTGACACGGGACCACCATCTTTTTTTCTTTAAAAATAGTTTATCGATCTATATATATAAAACAAAGTCGGGGTTGTTCGAACACTTGTCTTATAACTCCATAACAGCTAGATTAATTTGTCATGGTTTTTGATTTGTAGTATTTGTCTCCGTCCCGAATAGCAGAATAACTAATAAAAACGAAAATTGACAAAAGCAATAAATAAAAGAAAAAACATTTTCCAATACAAAATGAAAATCCGTGTTTTTCTCATGGTCAGTTGTACGTGGCATGTTCACGTGTCGGCAAATCATCCGCTTTATTTGTTCTTGCGCCTGATAAAAAATCAAAAAACGTCGTATATCACAAGGTGATTCAATGAAGAGAATTAAACCGAGTGCATCCCATGCTAACAATAGTTTAATTTAATCATGTCTTGCTGACACGCGATTGATATACTTAATTTTTGTACTTTTATATTTCTTTTCGTGTTATTATCATTTATTAAAAGTAGTGAACGTAATATTTATTTTGTATTCATTGTATTACTTTCATAAAATCATAAATTAAGTTCAGCTGTAATCTGCAGTAATCTGCAACACGACATTCATTGGGTCCGATTGCGTTTCTTTGTGGACTAAAACTAAAATTAGTCCAAGCGAACGAGACAGAGCGATACGTTAGAGCGGAATATGAAACGAACGATCGTCGATAAATACTACCTGCCGAACTTAAACGCGTCCGAATAAATTCGAGCATATTGCGTGCGGTGTAAGATTTGACCTTGGCGGGCAGTTTTAATGCGAAAAAGTGACAACCGGTCATCTCACACTCCGCTTTAGCGTATTGCCCTGTCTCGTTCACACGGACTAATTTCCGATTTTAGTTCACGAAGAACCGCAATCGAGCCCATTTACTGTTAGGCGGCACGAAGTTCGCCGGGTCAGCTAGTAGTTTATAAAATACAGTAATTAATTAAAATAGACCCTTTTTAAAATAAAAAAAAACAATTATCCAAATTTTTTATTATCTAACTGGGGTTGGGTCCCCATCAATCCGGATAAACCGGAGTTCTACTGTACATAACTATAGTCATTCACCGAACTTTCTGGACAGATTTTGTATGCTTAATAAACAGTGATTATAAAAGTAAACTGTATATAGCTGTAAGCTATCTATTATTTTACTCACATAAATTGCATTTAGAGTTACAGAGTATTAACCCCTCGCGTACCAGACGGCCCGAAACGTCCAGAATTGATATTTACCGTCGAACCCCAGACGGCCCGAAATGGCCAGGCGAGGCCGACCGCTAATTATGGATTATTTAATCGACTAATAATTATGAATAATCTTTATTGCTTTACATAACGACGTTACAAATATCTAATAGCAAATTTCAATAGGAACATAAAACAGGTCTTTTTTAGACGATCGGTGTGACAGTTTCGGAGTAATCGTTTTTTTTCTGAAACGCCATCTTTTTTTTGAGACTCGCGAATTTCTTACGGGCCGTAAGGCACACATTAAAATTCAAACCGCGGGCCGCGAGGGGTTAAAAAGAATGTAAATCAGTACAGAAATGCTCGGTATTATTTATTGGCCAGTACGACCATACTGAAGTTTCTTAATTTCCAAATCCATTAAATTAATATTAAGCTCTGCGTCTAGGAGACTCTTTTTCTTCTCGGCGAGTTCATGCTCCAACGTTATTTGCAAGCCCATCAAAGCCATCTTCTTCTCGAATATCTGTTCTTTAAGCTGTTTCGTAGTGTAATATTTCTTGGGTATGGTCTGTGGGGCGGTTGACATTGCTACTACATTGACAGTTGAATATGATAAGTCTTCCGAGTGAACTTCGATAGGGGGCTGACCAACCCAACCGGTCGCTAGCATGTTGTTATCCGCATCGACAATATACAAAATTTTTGTTTCCGCTTCTGAAAAAAAAGAAAATATTATAACGTGTGATTGGGGATCACACCTAACCTCACCTAATGTGAGGTTAGGTGATGACCGAAAATAAAATAAAAAAACAACCACAGGGTCGGGGAAAGAGTTTGATTTGGCACTAAATTTGGCAAAATGGAGAATAAACCTTCGCAAATTTAAAATAAAACAACAAATTAACGAGTTATAAAACAAGGTCCTTTATTGAGTAGGTAGTTCCTTCCGTAAATCTCCTCTTCAGACTACGGTGACATGTTGTACTTTTTTAGGTTCAATTTAATATCCAGGCGAGAAAAAATCCGGGCACGGTTGGCCGATTCTTGAGGTTTATTTACATTTGGAAATAAAAGGTAACACAGAAAAACCCACGCAAAAAATAAGACCTTGTTCACATTACTCAAAACGCCGCACTTCTAGTGCACTATATTCCGCTGATGACTTTGCTTTTCAGCGAGTTCTCTGTCTCCCAGCGCGAGTCAGTCAAATCGCTCGCGCCATCGTGGAACAAAATGTTCCCTCCAGTGGTAGTGGCCAGATTTGACAGGCCGGAAGTGGCCTGTCGTTAAACAAACATTAGGTTAAAAAAAAACTCATGACAACTCATGTTCACAATAAAATAGTAATATTTTTGTAAAATTTATTACATTTATGAAAAATGTTCTTTCGAACTTGATTTTTTTTAAATTTCTTGTTTTATTGTTACGGCAAGGACACCAGGAGGGTCATTTTTTATTGGGCCGTGCAATACGGCTATTTCTCATCTGACAGCTCAAACGTCATAGCTTTTATGCGAATTTCTGGAGTAATGCTCGCAGACCCGGAGCCATGCTTATGAAACAACTCAAAACCTGAGTAAGATCAATAAAAAAAACACGAGAAATGCACGTGAAGCATGTTGCAATGCGTGCAACATGTTTCTGAAGCATAACATGCCACGCAAATTTGGATTTTTGTTACAATATATACAACCAATACGGTACGATTAATCTATGTTAACCTTTTGGCAGCCAGCCTTCGCGCGCAAAAATGGCGCCGCACTTTATTGGTCGATTTTTTGTATATAAATATTAACAATATTGTTTATTTATGAATTCTCTCTTATTTCCTAATAATTAAACCTGTTAATCATTGTGGTTTGTTGACTACAACGAGCGAACCCGTCACCCCAGGGAGTTTTAACGATAATGATCATTCTATCTCCCGTGAGGTGAGCATAGAGGACTTTGTGGATGATACAAATCTGCCGTCCAGCAAAAACCACAAACCCGCCAGATACCAACGCCTATGGAGAGGCACTAGGAAGGTAACCCGGTAGGGCCACCACCAGTTTCGGCCTCCAGATTTTTCCAGCCTCCCGACTGGTTACGGGTTCGAGGTCGCTTGCGCGGTTCTCTCCCTTCCGAAGCGGTGATTCGGTGTCTACCAAATTTATCGCAGACCACGGCATCCTTTGCGCGGCTCTTCACCCGATATCGGGTAGCCGATCGATCGTTTCAAAACTGTCGGGGGAGTCTGGAAGCTGTACTGTTTCCTATAGAGCGGGGGTGGTTGCGGACCTTACGGCGACTGCTCTTGAAACGACCATCGGCCATCCGATCCTGGGCGAACAGCCAGGCAAAGGACGCTGTGGTCTGCGATAGATTCGGTAAACACCGTTTCACCGCTTCGTAAGGGAGAGGACCGCGCAAGCGACCTCGAACTCGTAACCAATCGAGAGACCGGAGTAATCTGGTCACAATTGGAAGTAAGGGCGTGAGTGTCGGCCCGCCGGGTAACATTCCTGGCTATCTCGTGGTTAAGGCGTTGGCCTCTTACGGGCTTGTGGCGTAGCTAGACGCAGTGGTGTCTGAAGGAACTCCGCCTGACAACATTAGAGGAACGTAGGCAGCGAGAAGATCTAATAGAAACGTACAAAATGCTTCACTGTTATTATAGTGTGCCCAACCTCAAGAATATGTAAACTATGAATACTAACAAACGACTGCGTGGACACTCTCGTTGAAGTTGAATAAAGAAATTGCAGCATTTTTTACCAAACACTTTTTACCAAATCAAGTAGTGGAATGCATTGCCAGAGGACTGAAGGAGGAATGAAGAGAAGTGATAAGTGCTGACTCTGTCAATAGCTTCAACCCCTTGAGTAGCGGCATAATTTCATGGCAGACCACGGCAATTTATTGGAATTTCTTGCATCATCGCCGCGCTCGACAAAAAGTACTATAACTATGGAACTACTATAGCAATCATAAAAAGAATAACTGTGCAATGATCGCATTGAAATTTAGTATATAGAAAATTGAAATTTCATTTTGTAAAACAATTATATAATTATGAATAAATATGAGAAAGTCGAAAAAGTGAAAAAAACTCGGCATTTCTAACTTGTACTTGTCTTACGAAAATATATGGTACCCTATTTAGAAATTGTAAATGCTATCGTGATCTTTATTAGATTCTCTATCAAAGATAATATTTCGTTTTGCTTATTTACATACAAAAATATTTAGATATTAGCTCATAAAAAGTAATAAAAATTTTGATGATTTCTCGAAAAAAGATCTCGAAAAAAAAAACCTCGTTAATTTTTATATACGCCGAAAACTTCATATATTTTAGCGAAAAACAAAGTAATATGTATTTTGTCAACGAATTAGGCAGACATTTTGCATTTTTAGAGTTATTTCACACCCAATTTTTCAACTCAAAAATAAAGATGAAATTGGAATAAAATGTACATAACATCACTGAATTCGGTTGATAAAGTGTTTTAGAATCAAATTTTCTTACATATCTATTCATATTCCAACTGAAAACACTAAAAAAACACAAAAAAAACTTCACCACCCGATGACAGCCGACGGCGGCACACCAGTGATGTTTGACAATTTAATTTTACCATAAATATCCATTAAAATCACGCCGGACGTTATTCTAGCGGTAGTCTATGTATCTATGGTAATAATGAGACATGTTCATATGGATTTAAGGACCGTTCGAATAAAAAAATAATATTACTGTGCGCTCCGTGAGCAAGCCGCCAATCTTGGTCGTTACGTAGCCAACGGTGTTCTGATGTGCAATCAAATTTGGTCGTTACGTAGCCAAAGGGTTAAGAATAAACTGGACATTTGAATTAGTGCAAAACAGTTGTAATGTTTAAAAACAAGTGCTTATGATATACACACATCAGCCTTATGCAGCTAATGTATAATATAATAATAACAATAGTACCTCTCATAAGTCGTAGTGCTTTAGTGTGTTTAGCCGTTAGACCATGCTGTATAAGTGTTGAATGTCGTGGTTTAACCAAGCATTTGCACGCTTTACAGTAGCCACTCCCGCATTCGGCTTGGCAGAGCCAACCTCTGAAATTCTCTTCCAACTCCCATTTATCCCGGTACTTCTGTATGCGGCAGCCCTGTGTGTCAAATAAATAAATAAAAATAAAAAATACAAACCACCGAGCATGGTCGGGCCCATCATAATACTATTTTTAAACTTCTGGGTGGTGAGCAGTGGGTTCCGGACTAACGACCGGCTGTGATACATTACATTACATTACATTTTCGTCGTGTCCAATTGACGGCTAAAGACCGCTCTTGGACGTGTCAAAATAATTGGGTTAGGTAGTAAGTTTCGTTACTACTCTTTACTGAACATACATACGTAGTCAAGAATTAACTACTAGATTGTCAAACTATAAATATAAATAATCAAAATAGAAGCCTAATATTTGAAGTAGTTCATAATTCAAAATGATACGTAGTAAAATTATTCATCGTAATATTCAAATTGTCAGTAAAATGTTAAATAATCAAATTAAATCTACGTTATGCATTTTAAACTAAAAGTACAGATATAAGACCAACTTGCGGTGTCAACTACAACGGGCGAGCCCGTCACCACAGGACGTTTTAACGATTTTCTCGTTCTGTCGCCCTGCAGTGAACGTAGAAGACTTTGGACAGAACAAATCCAACGTCCAGCTACGTCACAACCCGCAAGAAGCCAACGCCTTACCGCGAGATAGCCAGTGTTACCTGGCGAGCCGACCCTCGCGCCCTTGCTTCCAATTGTGACCAGATTTCTCCGGTCTCTCGATTGGTTCCGAGTTCGAGGTCGCTTGCGCGGTCCTCTCCCTTACGAAGCGGTGAAACGGTGTGCCCCGAATCTATCACGGACCAAGGCGTCCTTTGCCCGACTCTGAACCGGGATCGGATGGCCAATGGTCATTTCAAGAGCAGTCGCCGTAAGGTAGACAACCACCCCCGCTCTATAGGAAACAATACAGTTCCCAGACTCCCCCGACTGTTAGTCGGAGAGCACAGTCGATTGGCTTGCGCCGCTCGGTGCGCAGACCGTCCAGGAGCGCCAGAGGTTTGATTCCCAGGGGAGACTGGTTGACCCAGTGTCCTACCCAGGTTCGCACCCCATGCGTGGAGGCCATCGGATGGGTGTTGACCCGTGAGTGTGACCGACCCTGAACACATGGGTCATCGTGGCCACCTTATCATGGGCCCATTAGCTCCCAAGATATGGGTATGGCCGCGTAAAATTGTACATTTAATTTTTTTTTTTGTCCGAGCAAAATGATTATTAATAACTTAATAATACTGAACTCAAATAGGTCAAAGTATGAACTATTTAAAAGAAACTCCATTTAATAGACATAATACTTAGTTCAAATCTACCAGGCTTTCAAATTTACATTTTTTATGATATTTTAACAAAATCACATTTTTCCGTCTCATACAAAAAAAGCGCGTCCGAAATCTACCTTATGACTATTCAAGGCAAAATATATATTCATAAAAACGTTTACTTTGTAAATATATTGTATTTCAACATTTAATTACGATTTTGAAGTTTTTTTTTAACATTCAAACTGTGTCCAAAAATTCCTTGTCTCGAGAGTTACCTTACAAACGTTACCAAATAATCGCTTAATATTTTGTGTATCCACATCCCTAAACTTGATTTAAGCATGGCAACACTGATACTTATCCGTCATAAAAAAAAGAAGAAGAAAGTCGCACAGTCACGCTCGTGAAACCGAAAGTTTTGTGCGCCGATCGAGTTGTCCCCTTTATTTCCTGAAATTTAATACGACTGTCAAGGTCTGTATCTAATTATATTTTGGTTTTTTATCTATTTCGCTCATAGCTCTATTCATACTGTAAAGGAATAAGCTTGGATTGAGGCTCATTCTGGTTTTATGTCAGAGTTTATAAAATTTTTAGGTTAGATTCGCGTGATTTTTCTTCGCGAGTGTTACTTCGAGAGTTACGAGAGTTACGTATCGCTCGGGACATATTTTTAAGCTGAGTTTACACATTACAACGAACGTCACAACCTCGTTATTAACTATCATAATCACAGAGGTGATTCCTTCACACATTTCAGGGCCGCATCCTAGTTCAGGAGATATTAATATTTTTTGTTTTAATGTATGAAACTGTTTTTTTTTCAAATTCTGTTTTATTTTTAATGAGATTGTATCCTAATATGCATTCTAAATACTTTTTATTCTTTTACTTTTTTCTCAGACTACCTACTAATTTAGTAGATATTTAATATTTTTAGTTTTCAATGTAGGTATAAAGTTCTATGGGGGGTGGTGATTGGTGAATATGTTGCATAATTATTTTTTCAGATGGCACCGCGACGATGGCACATAGATATCTTGATCCCCTCTAGTACCTACACAACCAAAACGTATGTAATAGCCCTTTGTCTGTCTGTTTGTTGTTTGTCAAGTATGAAAATTTGACAGCGTCGGTAGCTTGGTACAGCTCTTCGGTATTCGATATCGAAGTTAAGCAACCTCGAGCGCGGTCAGTACATGGATGGGTGACCGACTGACCGTTAACGCTGGCCGTGGTTCGGATTCCACGTAAAACTGTAGGTCCCTTCCCTATCCTTACCAGGCTGGTGGTAGGGTATATCCCCCCGGGTTGGTACCAACGCACTGAATGAAGGTCAGTCGAAACGACTATGCACAAATAGTTCGTGTTTTTCGTCCAGTTCAATGTAGCCGGCCAGATTAGTGGGAAGTACTGACATGGCACCTACCCAATTCACCAAGGTATACTAGGTTAACATCACTACATTAGGGTGATGTAGACATCCATGTCAGTTTCCATAAAAAAAAATAGATGGTGATTGATATTTTTTTTTTCAGATGGCACCGCTTACAGCCGCCGAAAAACAAAAAAGGTATAGAGAACGCATGCGGCAAACGAATCCTGAAAAGTTTTCCGAAGTTCTAAAATATAATGCAGATAGAAATAAAAAGTATAGAAAAAAGATAAAGGAAAGCCTTTCTGAAGAGAAGATAATCCAACAAAGACTAAAATGGCGAGAAAAAAAGAGAAAAAAAAGGAATGATGAAAAAGAAAACTCTGCTGAAAAAAATAATAAAGACGCCAACAACACGACCAGGGATCAGCCACAAAAAAATAAACAAGTTCAAAGAAAAAGAATTTACAGAATGTGGATTGCCAAGAAAACCCAGTATGAAAAAAGAATAAATTTATTGTATAAAAAAATAGATAAACTTCGACAGCAAAATAAGCGATTGATTAAAAAAACCCTTCAATTAGAAGAACTTTTACTTAAAGAAAAAAATGTAGAAGATATAACGATAACGTCAAAAACTAATGAAAATGATATGACACCACTGTCTAAAGCTTCTGCGTTTATAGATCAGAATGTACCTAATGTAACAAACGAAGCAAAAGAAAAAGTCAAAAGGGTCCTTTTGGATCACAATATTCTAACGAATGTAGTACAAGACGCCTACAAAAATACAAAAACGAATGAAGAACGTAATATTTTTAAAAGCTTGACGGAAAATGAAATAGTACATAAATATAGAAAGAAACGTCAAATGACATTATTATTGGGATTAAAAGGGAGAGCGCGGCGTCTTAAACAATGCGCAGAAAAAAGAAACAAAAAGATTTCGGCAGAAATAAAGAACTTCTATGTAAGAGATGATGTAAGCCGAGCTACAGCAGGGAAAAAAGAAGTAAAGACCTCAAATAAGGACAAACAACAGAGACGATATTTACTCAAATCACTAAAAGATCTGTTCAAAAAATACAAAGACGAAGGAGGTACGGCAAAGTACTCATCGTTCAAAAAATATAGGCCATTTTATGTGCTGCATCCAAAACTCAGTAATAGGAATACGTGCGGATGTATAAAACATGAAAACATCAAATTCAAAACTGAAAAGTTATACACTGTAGGAATGATTGATACAAAAAACTTGGACGAAATCCTTACAAGAGTAGTATGCGATCCTAATTCGAAGGAATGTGCCTATAGACAATGTCTCAATTGCCGCGATAAAGTTATTACTTTTGATTGGGCTGCTCACAATAATGATGATATGGTTACTTGGGAAGAATTTGCACGCGAGAAACATGAATATGTTGATAAAAATGATGGAAACAAGAAAACTACCGAAAAAATAGTTAAAAAAGAGAACCGTGACACATTAATTTCATTAACCAATTCATACAATAATGACCTAAACACATTCCGTAAACACATATACAACATAAAGCACCAGTATTCTCAGTATTTATCATGCATAAATAATTTAGAAACAAACGAAATAGTGATACACATCGACTTCTCCGAGAATTATACATGCAAATTATCAAAGGAAGTACAATCTATGCACTGGGGAGCATCTAAACCACAAATCACTATACATACCGGAGTGATGTACGCAAAAGAAAGGCAACCTCAAACATTTGCGTCTATTTCCCCCAATAATGAACATGGACCAGAAGCTATATGGGCACATTTAGAACCGGTCTTAGATTATGTTAAGAAGGAATTTCCGAGTGTCACACAAATTCACTTCTTTTCAGACGGCCCAACCAGCCAATATAAGCAAAAAAAAAAATTTTATCTCTTCTCTAAGCTCACACAAGAAATGACATTCCCTCGTTCGACTTGGAATTTTAGCGAAGCCTCACATGGAAAAGGAGCGGCTGATGGTGTCGGCGCCGCAATAAAACGACGCCTTGATAACTGCGTCGCCCAAGGCGTTGATATACCAAATGCCGAAGTGGCCTACGAAGTGCTGCAAAATTCTGATTCAACAATATTGACGTTTTACATACCACATGAATCTATTAAAAAATACTCAGTAACGGAAATCCTATTACCCGTACCACAAACGATGACTTTGCATCAAATTATTAACACGGATGCAATTAACACTATAAGATATAGATGTCTCAGTTGTTTTTGTTGTGACGACGTGAATTCTATCAAAGGTTCCTGCAACTGCCTTAATGCGAAAATCCATCTGCTTTCTAAGAAACGGCAATCTACGGATTCTAAACGAAAAAGGGACAATAGTTCAAATAAGAAACAAGAAGGCCTTCAGAAAAAAAGGAAAATTACACAGAAAGACCCACTTGATGATAGCAAAGAAAACAAAGTACAGATTTTGGCCGATGCCCGTTACTTACCTGAAAACCAAGGCTATATAGACTTAAAACAGTATTATGGATTAAACAGCAAACATATTTCCCCAAATTTCGATTTGTACAGAAATAAATGTTACAACAAAAATGAATATGGTAATAACATTGATCCTATTCCGTCAACGTCAAAGGAAGTCAATTTTAAAACATGTAGTTTAAAACGAAAGAGGCCTGTCGATAGTGAAAGTGATACGACAGACACTAGTCATGAGACCTTTTCTGTCCACGACTCCTCAGATTATTGTATTGACGATGACGAAGAACTTTTAAAAGAAATAACAACAAACGTCAAATACGATCATGATACCGATTCAGAAAAACCGACTACAGAACTAGAAAATATGGGACAAGTGGAAGAAAAAAAGAGACATAACTTAATCGAGACTACGGAAATCGTAAATAGAGTACAAATAAGAGAAAAAGAAAACCTTAACATGGAAAACAAAGAACAAGAAAACGAGACTAGAAAAGGCGAAAATAGAGGTCAAATAGGAAAAACTATTACAACGGAATCTGAAAATAAAGAAAAAGATAAATATATTACCAGCAAGACTACGGAAAGTGATAACAGAATACAAAGAGGACAAGAAAAAAATAATACTATGACAATTAAAAATATCGTACAAATAGAAGTAGAAAGCAAGACTAATGAAGTACAAATAGGAGCAGAAAAGCACGAGATTGTGAAAACTAAAGACAAAGTACAAATAGAAGAAGCAAAGAGTGAAGAAGCCCAAAATAGAGTACATATAGAAGAAGAAGAAAATAAACCTAGTCAAACTACTGAAGAAAAAGAGTTCAAGAGACTTGAAAATAGAGAAGGTGATAGTGTGATTGTTAAATATTACGAGAAAAGGTCTTGGAAGTTCTACATAGGTTATATTGAAAATGTGCAAGAGGAAAATAGTGTAACATTTTATACTATAACTTTTTTGAAAACAGTCAAAAACCCTTTACAGTTTGTCAAATCAAAAAAAAACGATCGAGATTTTGTGCCAGCGACCAATGTTGTTAACCCTTCAGGCCTCGGCCCCTCAGCCGATTGACAAGTTGCTGTCCCAAAAAAAATTAGCAAAAATTAGTAAAAAAATTGAATTACGACACTGTCTCACCAAAACATTAATTACTGCCAAACCACTGTACTCATAATTAAAATGAAACATATTAACATAATAAAACATAATAAAATCAAACAAATTAAATTAAAATAAAATTAAAACGGGGCCGTCACGCTGAATCGTTTTGTGGCCGATATCGGCCAATCGGGGCTTGAGGGGTTAAGAAAGTTGATTTAGTACTCAGCTCGAAAGAGTACTATTTAAAAAATTCTTGTGATCGGGTTTACTTTACCTAGAAATGTTCGCTTAAAATTCTGTTCCAGGCTAGGTAGAGCTATCAATTGTTTGCGTAAATTTTTGCATGTAAGTTTATCAGTTTATCCGAAATTTTGTGTTAACAACCAATTTGGTTATGAAAGTTGATTTAATGTTTAGTTTACTTTAAAAAAAATGGAAGTTGTAATCGGGCTTACTGGAAACCGAAATTTTGTGTGGTTATGAAAGTTGATTTACAGCCGATATTTCAGTTCATATTTATTCTGCTTCACAAGTAAGTGACACTCAATGTGCTACTTATCTCGGAAGAGTCGGATAAGTCCGACTCTTCGGACTTAAGGTCGCACTTAGGTGTCACTTACTTGTGAAGCAGATTAAGTATGAACTGAAATAGCGGCTGTTAATGTTTAGTTTACTTAAAAGAAATGGAAGTTATAATCGGGCTTACTAGGAACCGAATTTTTGTGTTAACAACCAATGTGGTTATGAAAGTTGATTTAACCCGCTCGGCACTTAACATCCTTTGCGGGATATGTATGGCGGCCGGCTGAAATCCAAACTATCCCATACGGGATATCGCGCTCGCCGCTCAAGAAAATGTCGTTTAAATTTCGAAATGCGATTGTATATTCTATCGAATGATGCCATAATATAGCCAAATATGCAACACTATGAAATTGCTCGATTGCCGCATGCGATGTTAGAAATATGAATTACTACATCCCTTACAAAATCGGTGACCTCATTTCTGACGACAGTCGCAGATCGGCCATGGCGGCGGCGCGCGCGATGTTCGCCGAAGTGATTGTGTTGTGAAGTGTTTTCTGGATATAAGTGCAGTTTATACCGGATAAAAGTGAGTATTTCCCTTTTTAAGTAGATTAGCCAGTAGGATTATATAATTTCGACAATCCATTTGCTGTTTTTCACGAATTTTCGAAGAAAACACTTTGTCAACAAACCAAGGCTCGCGAAAAAAATGGCCGTGTTTATTTTGTAATGTTTTTGAAATATCCCGTTATATCGCGAAACATGACGTAATGTCGCTTTAATTTACTAATAAAATAGGTATTGCTTCATTTACATCCTAAGTTATCACATAATTAGGCGTATTTTGAACATTATATGTTGTGTTCTAATATTGCTCGCGAAAATGAAACTTGTTTTGATAATTACTATGAGAGAAAAAAGTGCGATTTTCCATAGTTTTTCGATGAAATGTGACTCTTTGGAGTATAGTAATTAGTTATTAGACATATAATAAGTCTATGATAAGACAATATAATTGAAAAAATCTAACGAATTTTATATTATGGGCATTCAAAGTTTATTATTAGGTTCAGACGCGGAAACTCTCAAAACTTTAGATTTTTCTATAATATCAGACAAAGCTCAAAGTTCTGGTGTGATTTCTAAGAAGAAGTGATGTAGTAATAAAGTTATTTTGAAAGAATTTCATATAAAAAAATACCATAAGTAGTCACAAATTAAAAATTAAAAAAATTTTTTTTTACGAGAATACATACAATTTTTCTTGGCTGAATAAATAAATATTTTTTCCGTATTTTTGTATGCAAATAAGTAAAAAAAAATATCGTTTTGGTAAAGCATTTAATAGAGAACATAACTGTATTTACAATTTTTGATATTTACAAAAACTGTATTTACAAAAAAATCGAAATGATTTTATAGGCGAGTTTTTTCAGTTTGCCAATTTTGTAATATTTATTCATTATTATCCTAATTGTTTTACGAGATAAGGTTATAATGTTTTATATGTCAAATTTCAATGCGATCATTTTTCTCTTTATCTTTTTTTAATCCGATTAGTGGTTTATAAGTTATGATCGTTTTTCTCAAGGCCGTTGACTCGCGTCGATTTTTTGCGCGAATATGTCGCGCGCAAAAGTGATAGGTGACTTTTTACCTCGCAACGTGAGGGGTTAATGTTTAGTTTACTTTAAAAAAAATGGAAGTTGTAATCGGGCTTTTTGGTATGCCTGTTTCGTTTTTTAAGTGACGAATACCAGTTATAATAAATTTATGACTTAACTTTTAATTAGTTTTTTTTTTAAACAACGAGCTCTAAAAGATAAATAGTGCAACGGATGATTAGATCTCCGAAGGCTAAAGTGGTGTATTTAATTAATTGGACCATCTGAAATACGTACAAATAAATAAATAAATGGATGTACCTACATATATTTTCGACGATCTATTGATTTTTTTTTCCACTTGCCGACATTATTACCAATTTGAAGGTATTTAGAATCATGAGCCAAATACACCCCTGAATCAGAATCAGAAAAAAATCTGGCTTGGGGAACCATCTCTTACACGCAGTGTTTCAGTAGGCGTTGAATTTGAAACCAATACCTCTTAAAATTATTACTCAATAACTCATTCAATTATTAATTAATTCATTCATTCATGTAAACCTAGCTTAAGAATAGTCTCGAGAGTTACTACTAGTCTCGTACGTTACTGTGTGTTACTGATACATTATGTCTCGAGAGTTACTATGTACAATTTTCTACGGCCATACCCATATAAGACCATATAAAATAATCAGACAATAAGGCTCTACTGTTTTAAGTAATTTAAATGGGCACAATATTTGAAAAATCATAGCCCTCAAATTCGGCCAGATTATAGGTTTAAGACAGCTATCTTGCCACATGTGAGCGTTCACCTTACCACCCATTCACTCCCTCTTCGAAGCCAATCGTGGTTTTAGATAATTTTTCTAGGAAAGAAATGATTATTTTTCTGGAAAGACCAAGATCTTTAAAGAGGTGAAACAGAGATTTAGCTGGCAGGCCACGAGTGCCAACTTCCACTGCGTGAAAGTGAACAGTGAAGCCTTTCCGGGTGACGGCATTTGAGAGATCATAGTATTTATTTAATTTGTACTCGTGGTCTTTTTGGATATTTGATTCCCATGGAACAGTTAATTCTACAATAAGAGCCACCTTCCGAGATAGAGAGTAAAGAGTTATATCTGGACGCAGGTCTGTGCATGCAAAACTTTCAGGGAATTTAAACTGCTTAGAGACCGAATCGATTCCCAGAATCCAATCTGAAGCTTTCTCGATTATTGAGAAAGGTTTTGTAGTGAAATGTTTTTTGCCTTTAGAGCCATCCCGCACAAACTGTATTGGGGGTTTGGAGGGTACTGTCAAACCCTTGTTAGCACGAGCCACTGAGAGGCTAATTACCTCGCGAATAACAGCAAGGACTTTGTCGTGGCGGTAAGTGTACCGTCTTTGATCTAAGGCCACCTTGCAGCCAGCTAGAATATGTCTAGCCGTGCATGGGGTATTGCTACAAAGTGGACATGAACTATCCTCGGCATAGCTCCAACGAGCGAGTTTACTAGGGTCTGGAAGTGAATGCTGAAAGGCATTCCAAGTATTACCTGGGATTCAATATAAATCAAAGGCAAAAATCATCAGTTACGTTGCCCCAAGACTTTCCCGGCAAGTAGGCAACCTACTCTCCAGCCACCCCTCGCGCGAACCCAACCTCCCCCGCGCGACAATTCGTAATATATTTGTAGTATTTTCTGTAGTTTTAAAATGGTGTTTTTCCCAAAATTATGTAGTATTTTCTTAAATATGGCTACCTTTAAATATTATTTGTGTCGCTTGTATATCAGATACAACAAGGCATCTGTGTATCAAATTTCAGGTCTCTAAGTGCATTAGGATGGCGGTGTCGACTACAACGGGCGAACCCGTCACCCCAGGCTGGTATAACGATATAGATCGTTCTTTCAACCATGGGATGAGCGCAGAAGACTTGGGGACAAGACAATCTACTGTCTAGTTCACCAGAAACCCGTTAGAGTCCAACGCCTTACGGCGAGGCACCGGGAAAGGTACCCAGCGGGCAGCCTCACCTCCTAACTACCTGTTTTGGCAGGATATCTCCGTCTGGAATTAACCTTCAGGATACCTCCGTCCTCCCGACTGGTTACGGGTCCGAAGTCGAATACGCAACCCCTACCTGGTTGTATTACAGCGGTAATTCAGTTTGAATTTATCGCGGACCTGGGCGTTCTTTGCCCGTAGTGCCAAACAGGATCGAGTGGCCCAAGATCATTTCAAGAGTGGCATGACATCAGGTGAAACATCCACCCCCGCTGCTTAGGAAACAGTGTATTTCCATAGTCTCCAGACCCCTTCAGCAACTAGTCAGAATGCACAACCGATTGGCTCCGCCGACCGGTGCGCAAACCGTCCGGTGGCGCCAGGATGCAATCCCGCCGGGAGAAACCTGTCCACCAGCTCTGAGGCCGGAGACACGGAGCTGAATCGTGAGTTGAGCCGATCCGAGAACAAAATGGATCTTGTGGCCCAAGCTGCACGAAACCGTTCACCACCATCTAACTGCAATAGTTCGAGATTGAAGTATGACTAGCGTGCCCTCTGGTGGACCGATTTCAACCGAAATCTTTCCAACTCTTGCCATGAACAAATGATGCCTGAAATATATACTAATATTATAAAGAAGTAAAGTGTGTAAGTTTGTAAGTTTGTATGTAGGGGGTAATCTCCAAACTACTTATCCGATTTCAAAACTACTTATCCAAATTCAAAACTACTTATACCTTTCACTAATGGAAAGCTAAATTATCGAGTAGTGCTATAGGCTATATTTTATTGTGATAAATATTAGTTTTCAATACGAAATCACGTTATTTGTAAATCGAGTCGGAGAAAATGTGCTGGTGATGTGCTTTATGGGCATACGCTGACGAAACGGTTTGGTATTTTTGGAAACTATGTAAAACAAAAACATCGGCCACAAAAAGATATATAAAAAAGTCCGCGAAAGCAAATTTCCAACTTTCATATTATGTAGGGCGTAGCATAAGTAGGGCGTAGCACGATGTGGCGGTAGTGTGTAAGGCGTCATGCGGCGAGAAGTAGGCGTGCGATCACGAATATGGTCAGGCGCGCGAAAAAGTCGGAACTGTCAAAAATGAGCACGTCGCGACATCGATCGATGAAGTGAATGAATATTGTGGAGAAAATTGTGGAAAAGCAAATCGGAAAACGCGAAGTGCGTTACATTAAAATATTAAAATCATGTGATAATAAAATTGATTTTTATTTATAGTGAAAACTATGATGAAATACCCATATTGCACTATCCTTAATTTAAAATCCGGAATCCAAAATCGTAAAGGAACCAATGACCTTCGAATGCTGTCAATCTACATTCCACAATTCCATCAGAGAATAATTAAAATATTCTGAATGTAAATTTATCAGCTAACAAAATAATTAGGAATTATGACCAAAAGACTAATCAAAAACTATAACTAAATAATTAACCACTTTTGGCCGATATTCCGAACATCGTACAGTCTCCTTTGTTTCTGGCAACGATTCTCATCGAATCATCGCAGACGTCACTATTCGCTTCTGATTGGTCAGGCGCGCGAAAAAGTCGGAACTATCAAAAATGGACACGTCGCGATATCGATCGATGGAGTGAATGAATATTGTGGAAGAAAATTGTGGAAAAGCAAATCGGAAAAACGCGAAGTGCGTTACAAGCTACACTGCTTTTATGACTCAAAAAAGTTGCAAGTTTGTTGAAGAGATTAGAAGTAAAATATGATTTGTTATCAAAATAAATTAATCCATCACGGGTGTTAAATGGAGATAACATTATAAATAGGATAGAAAACGAATTTACCGCGTGAAATTTGTAGGACCCGACGTTTCGGTGACGTTGCAGCCGCCGTTGTCTAGGGTAGACTAGGAGATAACATTACTGTAACTTTTTAGGTGGAATAGTTTTAGAGATATCATGAAATAAGTAACACGGGCAAGCATCTCGAAATACCTAGAGGGGGCTGCGCAGCGGCGACTAGCCCAACAAGATCGAAAGTTGGCGAAGAACAAAAAGCGAACAGGCCGTCTTTTACTATATATCTAAAGGTAACGTCTAAAAAGTCTATCTAGGAACTGTCGGGGAATAATTGCAGTATAGGAACCTTTCTCAGAAATCGAAAAAATAAAGAAATACTACTAGATTCGATCATTGTAATGCTAAATGTGAAAGGAAAAAGCTTCGGACGCGTAAAATTTCAAGACCAAATTTACATACAAAAAAAAAAAGTTTTTTAAACTCAGTTTTTAAGGTTGTTTTTAAAAAAAAACTAATCTAACCTAACGCCAAATAGGCGTTTATGTATTATTTAACCCCTTGAGCGGCAAACGGGACAATTGTCCCACAATTGAAATTACCGTAGAGCGGCAATGGGGACATCTGTCCCAGCCGAGATCGGCGCCGATGTTTTCCAATTATTTACCCTTGATATCTCACATAAATCATTCTGAATAATGCTTATTGCTTTACAAAACGACGTTACACGTATCTAATAGGAAATTTCAACAGGAACATAAAACATGTCTTCTTTATACGATCCGTATAGTAGTTTCGGAGTAATCGTCGTTTTCCTGAAACGCTATATTTTTGTTGTGATGTAATCTTCTTCTTCGCGTTCTCTAAGAGAAACTACAATTCAAACGTCAGCGCTCGAGGTATTAAAATTTAAAAAAACTTAACCTTTGGCTCTTTTTTGAATGCCTATATCTCGCTTATTTATTGAGACCGAATAAATATTATTGCAGATTCGGAATCAGCGTGGTGAATATAGTCTGGTGACGTTAACAAATCAACAATCTAGAAGAGGTTCCTATACTGCAATAATACCACTGTCGGCGTCCGACCGGTTAAACCCCAGTCAAATTCTCCTATGTCCGTGAGCGCCAAAAAAAAAACAAACTAGTAAACAAACCACTAACCGCAGCGCTTTTGATCGCCACAGGTCTCGTCTTTTTCGGTTCAATATAACTGCCGCCATTTAAAGGGTCACTTTGAGGATCATCCATAATGAGTAATATTTGTAAGGAAATAAGAAAAAACTGAAATAATTCCCGAGAAACGACAATATTTCGAGACAATTTTTGTCGCCACCGCTGTAGTGTTTGTGTGTTTGACAGTTAAATTGTTGCCATTAAAGAAATTTTCATCACGTTGTTTGTTTTAAATTAAATGTTATTTTCCTCGCTCAAATTTTAGTATGTAAATAACGTACGACTAATTACTGGGATAACTGATTTTATTTCATTTTTACTACATAAATAAACCCATGTGTTCATTGTCAATTCTCTCACCGCTAAAAAGTCCTGAGCGCTACCTAGTAAAACGGAGCGGATTCAATGCCCGCTCCACACGTTGGCGAATGTTGGCAAATATTGCTAATGCCGCATACACACGTTGGCAAATGTTCGTGTTACAGATTAGGTACATAACGCATAAGATGCGGATTTTCAAAGAAAAAAATAATAATTTGACGTTTGTATGAAGAAATTGATGTTTTTATCACCAACCACACGGTCGATGATTGCGCATTGTAGCCAACTTTTGCATACTTTTTGTAGCAGCCTCCCGCTAGGGTACACCTACATAGCTCACTTATCGATATCGACGCCATGGCGCGGAGGAAGCAACTCGAATTTATAATGCTAATTTGTCTATAGCCGCTGATTTCGTATGGAAAACCATACGACAATAGCAACGACCATAGCAAGCTAAATTTTTCAAGCAACATCCGTCTTAAATTTTTCTTCACATGAAATTTTAAAAAAATATTTACAATATTGAGTTTTTCTTTGTCGAATGCTCATTTTATACAAATTGCTAGACTAAGAACCATTCAGTTTCAGAATAGATAAAATATAATATTTATCATCCCAAACAATGTAACACTGTATAAAATCGAAGACTATCGCGGTTGTTTGACTTTATAAATAGGATAGAAAACGAATTTACCGCGTGAAATTTGTAGGACCCGACGTTTCGGTGACGTTGCAGCCGAAATATATTTTATACAAAATACCTGCTATTAGGCAATAAGTAAAATAATTCAAAAGTAAAATTTTAAGTTACTAAGTCATAATAATGAAAATAATACCAATCTGATGATACAATACAATACAATAAATCCAATGATACAATATGAATATGCATTCTGTTCTCGGTGACATATTATCTCTAAAGGATGCCTAATAGTACGCGGAAAATAATATGAAAGTAGTCGCCGAAAATCAACTCAAATCTTGTGTGCCACAGAAACTAAATAGCGTCTGGATTCGGCAGATAGATGTCCTTCTTCGCAGGAGCATGGAAGTTATTGTCGAAAGATCTTAACTTGTCC
The DNA here is from genome assembly GCA_944548615.1 of Micropterix aruncella. Classification (NCBI taxonomy): domain Eukaryota; kingdom Metazoa; phylum Arthropoda; class Insecta; order Lepidoptera; family Micropterigidae; genus Micropterix; species Micropterix aruncella. The sequence goes on along the minus strand of OX155974.1, from coordinate 14,856,168 downwards.
AGAGATGTGCAAAATTGAATACAAATTATACGATTTCTAGTTAATTTATTACATATGTTTTGACTGAATCATAGAATCATTTTAACAAACCAAACCATTTGGAACAGTAGGGCGGTGTCGACTACAACGGGCAAACCCGTCACCTCAGGCTGGTATAACAATATAGATCGTTCTTTCAGCCGTGGGATGAGCGCAGAAGACTTGGGGACAAAACAATCTACTGTCTAGTTCACCAGTAACCCCTTAGAGACCGACGCCTTACGGCGAGGCACCGGGAAAGGTATCCAGCGTCCAGCCTCACCCCTAACTACCAGTTTTGGCAAGATATCTCCGTCTGGAATTAACCTTCAGGATATGTCCGTTCTCCCGATTGGTTACAAGTCCGAAGACGCTTACGCGACCTCTACCTGTTGTATTACAGCGGTAATTCAGTTAGTATTTATCGCGGACCTGTGCGTTCTATGCCCGTAGTGCCACACAGGATCGAGTGGCCCACGGTCATTTCAAGAGTAACATGACAACAGGTCAACATCCACCCCCGCTGCTTAGGAAACAGTGTATTTCCATAGTCTCCAGACCTCTTCAGCAATTAGTCAGAATGCACAACCGATTGACAAACCGACCGGTGCACAAACTGTTCAGTGGCGCCGGGATGCAATATCGCCGGGAGAAACCGGTCCACCAGCTCTGAGGCCTGAGACACAGGAGTCTTACCCGGGGTAGCCTTCCACTCGAGGAGGCTTCTGAATAGGAGCTGAATCGTAAGTTGAGCCGATCCGAGAACAAAATGGATCTTGTGGCCCAAGCTACACTAAACCATTCACCGCCAACCATTTGGAATAAACCAAAAGGTGTATGAAAGACATACTCCCAAACAATCGTAGAGTGTAGATTTAAATTGAGTCAGTTATAGGCATCACTTCTAGCGCCGAGAACTGTCATACGATTTATATTCAGTCAGTCACCCGTTTCTACGCTGCGCGATGTCACCCTACAAGCGACTGCACAGTATAACTACTGATTTCAATGTTTACTGCACATATTCCATATTCCTATATTTATAATTATTATATATTTAATATTCCTGTAATTATTGCACATATTCCTATATTTTTGGTATCTTTCTTTAAGCATAGCATCATGTGGATAATTTCTAATGGCTAGATGTAACTTACCTCTATTATGCAGGCACCGTAAGATACCATCTGTGACCCAGTGTTTTATTTCCGTTTCCTTACTAGCTTACTAGTTTTTAAATATTTAGTAAACTAGGTATTAGTGGTGACAACCAAAAAACATGGAATTAGTTTTTGAAAAAGGTCTAGCAGATAAACTGCCTAAATTCAATATTTTTATGGTTGCGCAATATTTTTCGGAAACTAGTGATTGAAGCTTTTGAAATCCGTGGCGTGAAACTTAAAAGGTAAGTTAGAATGACTCATAAAACAGTTTTTAGGTAGTAGGTATATATTGTGTTTACAAAAATATAGGGCAAAGTTTTATAAGTGTAAATGTTAGACGTATAATATTAACTAAACAATACTCTTACTTTTAAATAAACTGAGTGTTAGTGGTACGTAGGACCTACAATAATATGTAAGATTTAAAAAAAAAGTAACAGCGTGGCTAGGGCCGTACAATTTACACTTATTTGAAACTTACACTTATTTCAGACCAAGAGAGGGGTACGGTGATGATGCTATTGGGTACGTAACCGGCTAAAACAGCTGAACCTTTTGGTAACATTTCAAGTATCCCACAATCTTCAAAAACTAAAGTGTCAGATTTTCTTCCTCCATATCCTTCAGATATACAATTTATGAGACCATATCTATAAATATATGAAATATAATCGTATTGCAACTCTTGTATTCCGCCCAAGTTAACGCTTGTCGTACAGCATTTCCTGGTTTTTCAATCTGTACTTCGAGGCAATCTATTGTTATTTGTACATTACTGTAGTTTTTTTCTAAACGTCATGGGTAAATTAATAATCACGTTTGCTGTAATTGGAAAACATATTCAAGTTTTTAGGCCTGAAGCTACAATCGGAAAGGTTTTTCTAGCATAATACCTACAGTTCTTTATTGCTTATTCCAATAAAATTACAAATTAAATAATTAAGTATCAATAAAATTTTATTCAAAATGATCTTCACAACAATGGTCATTGGTAGTAGCTGAGAGAAGATCTGCTCTTTTTATAGCATTCATCCACTTTTTTCTCATTTCAGCCTTTGTCGGTACACTAAAATACAGCTTGTCAGGTGTTTTTATACTTGAATTAGTACACAGGGGCACAATGTGTCACCATTTTTACCCGCACAAGAAATAAACGATAAAATTAACGACGGAAGCGGGCGCCACTAAGCTTGCGATGCAAGTGCGTGAAATGAATCGCGTAGTGACGTCACAGGTGGACACGCGGTCGGCCGCAGGGGACTAACTTTTGAGCAATTTACTCTTCAATATCTTAATCATTTTAAGAGATAAAAAAGAAATAAAACCGCAGTATTAATCGTGATTTTTCCTACATTTTTTCGACACCTTTACCAAAAATCGATGGCCTGACTCATTCCCGCAGAGCACGAAGCTATATAATATCTCTGGTATGGAACAATCGTCCCGGCGACGCACCGCAGCAAATCTGTAGGTACCAATCTAAAGAATTTAAATCCGAACCGATTTTTTTCCGCAATGCTCGAGCTTCTATGTGATTCACAGATTTTCTGAAAATTAAGCGCACGGAGTTTTAACGCAGTGCGCGCTTAGACTACTTCGAGTGTGAATACGACACAAACAGATTTTACTTGTAAGTAAATAAAAGTATTTACATACTATATTACATACTAAAACATTACTTTAAAACGTTTACTTTATTTTCAAGCAAATACCTATTTTGTAAAATTCTACTTTTTGGAAGAATGCAAAAAAAAAAAAAAATTTGGATGCACCTTAGGAGCGATTTGTTGTGTTAGGAAACGGCTGCCATATTGATTTCGTTCACTATTATACTGAACGTAACTTTTTTGTATTATGGCAATCATTTAACTGTCATTAGTGTCAAACTGTCAGCGACATAAGCAACCGGTGTAGCCAGAGTAATATTTTTGCGACTACTGTAGTATTTTTTTGGCCTTTTAATTTGTACGGTGGTATTGAAAAAATTGTGGTTTTAATTTTCGTAATTGAAAAAATTACCTACTATCAATTTTTCAATATTTTTTTTGTATAGATTAACAAATTCAATGGACGGCGATTAGTTGCAATATAATAAAATAAGCATGACAAATACAAAATGAATAAATATATCAAAAAATGTGTAAGTGCAGTATAACAAATGTTTCGTGTTTTCAAGTTGCTTACCTATTTGCTCGTACTGTTTCACCCACTTCAAGGATGTCACTAATTAAAAATTCATCCTTTATTCTCAAAAACTCATCCTTTAATAGTGGCAATATCGTATTTTTTATTTCATTTCTTTACCCTTCGACGGCGGTAAACACGGCTATATTACATTATTGTTAATTTCAAAATATTGTATTAAATCACGAGTTCAACAATTTATTTCGATAATATTAATTATAAAAGATCGGTGACAATTACATGGTGGTGAATTGTTAGTATTTCTGGCCATTTCCTTAGTACCAAATGGTATTTTTTCAAGTGTCGGTAGTATTTTTATTTTTAAAAATCTGGCCACACTGAGCTAAAGTGACGCCGGCGTCGCGGAACGTTCTATTTTTGCGATTTTTGTTGTTTGGTGGTTAAGCGTGTATTGATATTACACCTTATATAAATATTATCCATTATGAGCAGCAGCAGCAGCGAAAACGAATCAGATGGCAGCAATTACCTTGTGCCAAAGAAGAAGAATACATTGATGGTCCATATAGTAAGTACGAACAAAACAACTCTGTGGTTCAATTGATGGATCAGTTTACAGTAGAAGGGGTATAATCCGTCACTTTTGGGACTGGGGATATGGGCGAAACGCTAAAAGGTCGGATTATCAGAAAATACAGTAATCTAACCTAGCCTACCGAAATGTAGGCGCTTGACGATTGTTTACATTCATATATCTGGGTTATTTATTGAGACCGATAAAAGATTATTGCAGTTTCGGAATCAGAGTGGTGATTATAGTCGGGTGACGTTGATGTAGAACTAGTAGCAATCTATACTAATAATAAATACAACTGAAGAGTTTGTTTTTTTTTGTTTGGACGCACTAATCTCTGTGACGAACTACCAGTCGCATATGAAAAATTCTTTTTTCATTTGATAGCCCAATTCTTGAGGAAGGTTATAGGATATTTAATATTTCGTAACGACCCTTAAGGCCTCGCCAAACAGAACGCATATTTATTTATTTATTTATTTATTTATTTATTTCCCAAAACATAATTAACCTTACAGATGATTCCAAATCGTTAATTATTTTTCTAGGCTATTATTCTAGATTATAACTATTATTCTACTATAGACTATTATTATAATTCTACTGTTAATAATATTATTATTACTCTACTCCATTACTATTACTATCATTATTATTCTAATATATAAATCATTATTCTAGACTATAGCAAACGAGACGGAGACATCCGTTAGAGCGTAATATTAAACGATTATATTTACATATGTATATCTAATGTTTATCTAACCTTTTTTATTATACTAGTTACTCCTTTTTAACAATTTTAATACTACATATTTATCTAATTATTTGATTGCTAAGAAATGCCATTACCATACTTTTCAGTTGTGCTAAGTTCACCGTCCAAATATCCAATTCTGGCTCAGTCGAACATAGTGCATTTAGGGTACGAAGCGTCCGCACTGTGAAGCAGTGTTGAACGATGTTAGTTCTAGCTCGCGGTAACGCGAACAATACATGAGTCCTAGCACGGTAGTAATTGGTGGGTACGAATAGACCGATTCTTCTAAGGATGGTCGGATTATCAACGAACCCCCTAAGCAGTTTATATATGTGGCAGATTGACAGCCAATCTCTTCTTACACTTAGTGAGTTGTACCCAACCATCCCCAGAATAAATGCCGTAGGATATAGAAAGGGATAATATCCATGCTGTTTAAAGTATAGGAACCTCAGAAAGCGTTTCTGTATACTCTCTAGCCTGGATATGTAGCTATTTTCGTAAGGACTCCATATTTAGCGCGCGTCAGAGCGCTACAGCGTAAATCCTGATGCCGCGTTATAGGGCCGAGTTGTGTTGTACTGTGACGGTATTATATTGTCAAACAGAGCGCGGGCGCTGGTAGTACGCGGCTTTGACGCCGGGCGTTGTATTTGTTAACAAATTTTATTGAAAGTGTCCGACGTACGCGTAAAAATACAAGCATTATGACTGAAACACTGATAGAATATGTTCGGAGACACCCCAGCCTACGAATGATAATTCATATAAAAACATGGCAATAAAATCAAAACTGTGGGAAGAAATTGGAAAAGAAATTAATATGACTGGTAAGTAATTTATCAGCCTGTTTGTATTAAAATAAGTTACAGATTTTTCACAAATTTCATGTAATTCTTCGAATAAATCTTGCGACATACGAAAGTATATAAAAAAACGATCTTCATGTGATGAAAGCTCCCGACACAAACGGTGATATTCTCCTAATTCCTTTCTCCTTTTATTCATGTCGTGTACCCATACTCTTTTTATCTGCGATTGTGATAAAGCGAACAAATGTAATAATTCTTCCACATCTGAATCACTTGAATCACTTGACATCTCAACAACAAAGAAACTTTCCATAGACTGTTATCGATCTACGGTACGCTCTGTGTGCGTCAACATCTAGTCGATTTCAGTGTGACATCCAAAGTACGCGACGTTAAAATGCGACGCTAGTTACGCTTAACGCGTTCTGTTTGGCGAGGCCTTTAGGAGTCGAGCAAAAAGAACGCTAAGCGAAAACGAAGCAAAGTGCGGGCCGCCGCCCGATGAGAACCGAGCATTGCTGAGAAAATCCGAACTGTGCATGCCTTATCTAGACCAGGTTGCGACAAAAACCAGTATGTACTAATACCTCATGAAAATATGACTAAAAATATTGTCTATGCCGATGTTTTCTAATAGTCCAAGACTTTTGTAAAAGCTGATACTTTCAGATCAGACAGTATTTTGGCCATAGAATGCTAGGGTAGAGTCAGCAGGCCAGACTCCGGGACACCTGGCACTGGCGTATTAGGAAAGGTGTCATTTTAATTAGTATCTCCAAAGTGTTTTGGAAAAGCTGAAAACTCGTCAGTAGACAGTGGATGCAATAAAGTAAAAGTAAAGTAAAAGTAAAAGGTATTTATTTCCAATACAACCATACAATTGTGTAGGAATGACAGCAATTAATCTTAAACTAGTTACTCAATTTAGACAAGAGATGATATACAAATATAGCTTTAAACTTACCAATTTACAAAAACATAGACTATATGATAACAGTTTACAACAAAACAATTAACGGTAAATAATATGTATTAGATTAAATGGGTAGATACGATGCTATGTATTTTCAAAATATTTTAAGAAGTCGTTATACATGTTGGGCATACAGTTGGGGTTTGGTGAAATCGTAAATAAGAAAGGGCCATGACAAATGTGAAGTTAGATAGTTGTCATAGATCCAAGCCTTACGAGGGTCAGAAATTAGCAATGCATCTATCTTTTCCAGGCAACTACTGAAATGTTCTATAACATGATCGCCAGAGAGGTCTTTTCCCTGGCAGGTGATTTTTCTGCCAAGAAATTCGAAGTGGTTATTTGGGTCTATAAGGGAGATAATAGAGCCCTTATAGACCAATTTTGGGTCATAGGACGTAAATTTTGTGCCTGCGGGCGAGTCCAAGGCAAAAACATTTGGAGGGCTTCACTTTTATACAGCCTGACCAGTCGCAGAACAGCTCCACTTTCTGTAATAGCAGGGAAAGCTGCTTGGGGCTCCTGGTGATAAAAGTTAGGTCGTCGGCAAAAGCGAGGCAGGACGATGTGTATTGGCCGTCTGTTTTAAAACTGTAACCCCACTTCTTGTCGAACTGGGTCAGGCTTTCCAGCAGTATATTGAAAACGATATTGAATATCGTCGGAGAGAGGCAACAGCCCTGAAACAGTCCAATTGAATATGATATAGAGCGGGTAGTCCATTCTTGCGTTTTGACATGGAACGTCAGACAGTTGTAGTAGGAGGCTACAATGTCACGCACCACAGGTGGGAAGTTGTACCAGCGGAGCGCAAAGTGGAGGAGACTGTGCCGAACTGACCCAAAGGCATTCTCTAGGTCGAGCCAGCATACATTGACGTCTCAAAAAACGTGTTCGGTTTAGTAGTATACAAAAAATTGCATCTAAAATTGATTCATCCAGTTTCCGGTAATTTTGTAGGAAATCTCAGCAACATATTAATTAGGAACAGACACGACTACACACCGACGCTGCCGACAGTCAACTGGGCAGCGCGCAATGCGCGTTCGCACTAAGTTCGCGCTTTGCGATCCCTTTGTCACGGGACAGAAAACTGACAAAAATCGGGGAACTGGGCGCGAAGAATGTGCGAGGCCGAGAAAAAATGTGCGAAACGGTTTCACACTACTCGTTCGCACCCCTTCGCGGACTAAGCGTAGAGCGGGCATAACAGTTATCGACAAATACGTACCGGCAGGTACTTAATTTTTGTGACATGTATGGAGTAATTCTGATGCCAAGCATTCTATTGTTCAGCAATCTGGCCATTTGTTTAGAGTTCTTTATAGTGTCTGATCTGAAAGTATCAGCTATTAAAGTATCAGCATTTTTGTCGCTATATTTGGAATGCGGCCTTTATGGGGTTGAATATCACATTTGCACATACCCAGATTAGCAGGAATAGACTAGTCGAAATATCGAAAAAGAGCTCTCCTTTTTACTTTTAGAAGCAAATCATGTAACTTTTGGGCAACAGGTCTTTTCTTCCTATTTCGACCCTGCTGAATCTGAAAATTCCGGTTGCCAAAGCAAAATACCGACTGGAAGTGAGATATCCATGATGGCCGCCAATATGGCTCTGAAACCAGAAATCGGCGCTCTAAAACCGACATAGGAACGCATCCAAAATATCTAGATGTATGTATTTGAGTACGGGGAATTAAAAAATATAGTGTAAAACCATATATGGCGCCAGCACCATATTGCCCTATTTTGTCATACAAACGAGCATGATGCGTTTCGATGTATATTTTTAAACAGGAGGATTTCAAAAAATAACTTTAAAACAACGTTGAGCTAAAGGTTGATTAAAATATTTTCGATAATGGAACAAACAAGCGACTTTTGCCAACAACAACTGTTTTTTGAACTTTTTGTAGAAGTCTATACAGGCTTGTAGATCATTTGAATCACAAGGGTCACTTATTCTGTGCTTCGATTTTGCCGGATCCTTGGAATTGCTTAGAATCGAATTTTTGGTTATTCTGGAGTTCGGGTAGAGCAGAGAGGGCAATTTTAGAGCTAGCTCAAAATTGTGTTTGGACCTGAAGAGAGTCGAGGGGATAGCTGGTTTGGCTAAGGACAACCAGGATTTTAAACTAGCTGTCACCAGTGCATCCAGACTAGACAGTTGGGTTTTGGTAAAATCGTAAATAAGAAATGGCCATGACAAATGTGAAATTAGATAGTTGTCATAGATCCAAGCCTCACGAGGGCCAGAAATTAGCAATGCATCTATCTTTTCCAGGCAACTACTGAAATGTTCTATAACATGATCGCCAGAGAGGTCTTTTCCATGACAGCTGATTTTCCTGCCAAGAAATTTGAAATGGTTATTTGGGTCTATAAGGGAGATAATAGAGCCCTTATAGACCGATTTTGGGTCATAGGTATTAGTTGCTCGGTGCCATACTACGTTTCGGCAGCTGGGATTTTACTATGAAATGCAACGTGTAGATAGCACTCATAGTTCCAAACATTGATTAATCTTCTCTTATGTTCAATATGGCGGCGTTCAGTATGCCGACGAACTATATTGGTATCCTATCTCGAAATAAAAAAATAATATGTTAACAAACATATTTTAAAATTACAGCTTATTATTGTAATATTATTTACATAAATATGTCAATTTTTAATTCGGTATGCAGGTTTCAATACGTAATAATTACACACATTAATGTTCAGATAGACTTAATTCACGACCCGATGCCATATTGGTTAGGTCGCCGATTTCCGGCTGGGTCACCATTTTACGTTGGGGATAAAATTAACAAAATTGCAAAACAATTCTGTCAATCGAATGCAATAACAAGACACATACTTACACACATGTTAGACGCACTTATACAATTAACCCTTCGGTTACATAACGACCAAATTCGTTTACACATCAGAACACCGTTGACTACGTAACGAGCGCGCAGTAATATTATTTTCTAATTCGAACGCATCCTAACATCCATACCAAATATCTTATTATTACCATAGATACATAGACGACCGCTAGAATAATTTCGCGCATCATTTCGCGGATATTTCTGGTAAAATTCCATTCTCAAACATATTTTTTTTTTTTTTGACAAATCATCAAAATTTTTATTGGTTTTTATGAGCTTATATCTAAATATTTTTGTATGTAAATAAGCAAAACAAAATATTACTATTGATAGAGAATCTAATAAAGATCACGATAGTGTTTACAATTTCTAAATAGGGCTCCGTATGTTTCCGTAAGATAAGTACAAGTTAGAAATGCCGAGTTTTTTTCACTTTTTCGATTTCTCATATTTATTCATAATTATCTAATTATTTTACAAAATGAGATTTCAATATTATATATACGAAATTTAAATGCAATCATTGCATAGTTATTTACCAAAACACTTCTACCAAAACACTTCTAAGGACAAAAAGGCCCCAACTACGCAAACTAGTGGGACTGATAACAGGACACAACACACTAAACAAACACCTCTTCAAAATGGGCGGAACGAATAGCCCTATGTGCAGAGCATGCATGGAGGCGGAAGAAACCACAAAACACATTCTGCTAGATTGTGATCAGGTAGAAGTATACAGGACAAAACACCTTGGGACCCCAGGCACCCTGCGCGAGGCGGCAGGAAACCTGAAAGCCTTTGGCTTTTGTCGAGGAACTGGGGTGGGTGGAATAGCGCTACCCCCGTTATATAATATAAAATAGGCACACTGGATGTCGACTTGCGGAGGAACGCCCAGTATAACTAACTAACTAACTGCATAGTTATTTTTTTTATGATTGCTATAGTAATTCCATAGTTATAGTACTTTCGAGCGCGGCGATATTGCAAGAAATTCCAATATATTGCCGCGGACTGCCATGAAATTATGCCGCTACTCGAAGGGTTAACACTTCATAGTAGGGTTGGTTGTAAGAGATTGTTGCATGATGATAAACTCGTCCATTGGGAAATTTCACAATAAAGAGTCTTCTTCTTCGCGTATTAACATTCATCATTTGAAAGTTTAGTTTTTTTTTTGGTTCTTCCTCTAAGCAGCCGCTAGAAATAGATCTAGTAGGCCTAGTAATGCAGAATATTAATTTAGCAAAATAAATTATCTTCTTCTCCGTCGTTCCCTCATTACTGAGGATCCGTGGCCACTAGACAACAGTTTGCCTATGAGGCTCCTCCACTTCGACCTGTCTTCTGCATGGCGGGTCGCAGATTGTATTGACCCTTTTGTAACTTCTTTGATGAGGTCTTTCCATCTGGCCGGTGATCTGCCTCTGCTTCTTCTTCCCTCCACTTGACCCCCCGGATAGCATTTTCTCCAGATTCTCTGGGTTTCTCCTGGCAACATGACCGAAGAACTGCAGGACCCTTCTCATGCATACGGTGGAGAGTCTCACTTGGATGCCGAGTTCTTCCAGGACAGATCTGTTGGTGCGGCGTGCTGTCCATGGGATTCCTAGCATTTTACGCCAACATCACATCTCCATTTCACGCGGTAAATTCGTTTTCTATCCTATTTATAATCACATCTCCAGTGCATCGATTTTGGTGCGTATCCGAGCCTTCAGGGTCCATGTCTCCGATGCATAGAGAAAGATCGAGAAAACCAGAGTTCGAACCGGCCTGACCTTAGTCCGCTTGCTTATACTCCGATTCTTCCACAGCCTTTCTATCTTGCTCATGGACTCATGGCCGATCTTGCCATCTGGCTTCTGCGTGAGACTTCCTTTTCACAGTTTCCGTCGTTGCATAAAGAGTACAAACATACAAACTAATAGATGGAATTATATTTCTCCTTATTGCAGTCGCAGCGCAAACAACAGAGGTACCGCTTTGAATGGGAACGGGAAGACAATTTTAAAAGATGGCTCTGCCAAATTAGCGGAGGGAGCGCTTTTTGTAAGGCGTGCAAGACCACCATCAAACCGCGACATGCATCCATTTTACAGCACCATTATACCAATAAACACGCAAGAAATATGCAAGATTTTACAGAACCAGGTCCAGGTATGTCTGCAATGTGATCTTTGTTCGGTGAGAGAGTAACACTTGTGAAAACAAACGACTTTAACAAGTTAAACGTCATGTTATAGGCGGCAAAAAAACATTGTCAAAAATAGATACTTCATTATTACCGCTGATTTGTGTAAATGAAAAAATTTACAATTATACCAAAAATGTTAAAAACCTTGGAATTCTAATATATAAACATCTTTCTTTGCATCATCAAGTAAACCAAGTAAGTCATCGCATTTTCCATGGTTTTCATAGTCTCCGGCGGTTTCAAAGATTTCTCCCCGTGTCACATAAAGAAATGATTGTGTCCACACTCTTAACGCCTATACTTGACCACCGTGATGTTTGTTATATAGATGCCAGTGAGGTTATTTTGAATAAGCTGGAGCGTCTGCAAAATATCTTACTCAGGTATGTTTTTAATTTGCGAAAGTTCGACCACGTTAGCTGCTTTCGTGATCAACTTCATTGGCTTCCTATTCGCGATCGAAGAAATTTGCATACGTTGTCGCTACTCTACAACATAATCAATAACCCACCTTCACCCTCCTATCTAAAGGAGAATTTCCACCCTTTGGGAGGCCACGGTCTTCCACTTCGATCAAGCCGGGATAACACACTCGCCATTCCGATACATTATTCTTCTGTTTATGTTTATGGAATCAGCTCCCTCACTCTGTCAGGCATGCACCTTCGCTGCATACTTTCAAAAAGTTGTTGAAGAAACATTTATTTTTACACAGCCATTAACCAAATACCTCACCTTGTCCTCTCATTTATCCTTCCCTGGGCAACCTTAGCATAAGTTACTGACATAATAATATATCTGTATAAGTTTATTTTAAATTTAACTTTACTACTTCTTTGTGTATTGTACGGTGAAATTTAGGAATTATTTTACAAACGATACAAACATAAATACAAACATAAAAACATATATAAATACAAACGGAGCTGCCATGGAATTCACCGACCGGAGTCGGGCCCATCATAATACTATTTTTTTTTTTTTACACTTCTGGGGGGTGAGCAGTGGATTCCGGACTTACGAACCGGCTGTGGTAGGTTTAGGACAGCTGTCTTGCCACATGTGAGCGTTCACCTTGCCACCCATTCACTCCCCCTTCGAAGCCATAGAATTTGAGATGCGCAAATCGCAGTTTTAGATAATTTTTCTAAGAAAGAGTTGATTATTTTTCTGGAAAGGCCAAGATCTTTAAAGAGGTGAAATAGAGATTTAGCTGGCAGGCCACGAGCGCCAACTTCCACCGCGTGAAGGTGAACAGTGAAGCCGTTCCGGGTTACGGCATTTGCAAGATCATGGTATTTATTTAATTTGTACTCGTGGTCTTTTGGGATATTTGATTCCCATGGAACAGTTAATTCTACGATAAGAGCCACCTTCCGAGATAGAGAGTAAAGAGTTATATCTGGACGGAGGGCTGTGCATCCGAGACTTTCAGGGAATTTATACTGCTTAGAGACCGAATCAACCTCCAAATCAAATGGTTGACTGTAAGGTCTGCCATTTGTGCATAAATTGTCTTTTTTATAAAACCAGCGTAATATTCATTAAGTTATGTTTTTATAGCACAATAAAGTTATTCTATTCTATTATTCTATTCTATTCTATTCTATGTTGGTCACCGGTAACCTCGCCGCCACAGTTTACTGAGTCAAAAGCAGTAGCCGCACTCTCGAGCGATAGGGCGTTGCGGGGTAGGGTGCGAGGTAAATAGAGCTGTCAACTACAACGGGCGAACTAGTCACCTCAGAAAGTTTAAACAATATTTGGGTAAAGCCGAAATTTTTGACTTTTTTTTTTCGTCCGATGTCATACAAAGAAATATATCACTATTCTAATGAGTGTATACGTTAATTCAACAGTAATCATTGCATTTTAATGATAAAATTTAAAAGTCATGAAAAATATACATTTCCATACAAAAAATAATGTCCATTTTTGAACACCCAGCTGTGTTTGTAGTCCTAGTGAAATGTAACACGTGTCTACGCTTAATGGTTTGGTTCGTATTATGAGGTGAGGTTACTGGAATGTCAATTTTATAATAGAGACCATATATATCAATAATAGAACCAGGGTTTTTTTGTTTTATTCGCCTTTTATATTACGTAATAAATAAAATACAAACGGAGCTGCCATGGAATTCACCGACCAAAAATCGGGCCCATCATATATAATTATTACACTTCTGGGAGGTGAACGGTGGATTCCGGACTAACGACTGGCTGTGGTAGGCTTAGGACAGCTGTCTTGCCACATGTGAGCGTTCACCTTACCACCCATTCACTCCTCCTTCGAAGCCATAGAATTTGAGATGCAGAAATCGCGGTTTTAGATACTTTTTCTAGAAAGGAGTTGATTATTTTCCTGGAGAGACCAAGATCTTTAAAAAGGTGAAACAAAGATTTAGCTGGCAGGCCACGAGCGCCTACTTCCACCGCGTGAAGGTGAACAGTGAAGCCGTTCCGGGTGACGGCATTTGCGAGATCATGGTATTTATTTAATTTGTACTCGTGGTCTTTTGGGAAGCGGTACTATTTTGCAAGTGGTAACGTAAAAGTAACATAAAAAGTTACTATCTATAGATTTCCTATAACTTTATGTTAAAACGAGAAAGAATTGTGAGCCGTGGTAAGATTTGTATGATACTTAAGTATTTAAAAACTGATATTACATAGAGAAACAGATAAATATACACAAACGTACCTTGGAAATCACACGTAAACTTTTAACAATGTTTTAAACAAATCCGACGCACCCTACTTCTTCAGTGACAACCACAAACAAAATGGCAGATGGCTTTAATTTTAACCTTATTTTGACAATGACAGATGGAATAAGGGTTGCCAGTGTGAAGAGAATAATCACCACTACATTTCATTAGGAATGTGTGTTAAAAAATCAATAACATAAATAGAGTAACGTAAAAGTGCAAAAGCTGAAGACAGGCGAATAAAACAAAAAAACCCTAGTTCTATTATTGATATTTATGGTCTCTATTATAAAATCGACAGCCCAGTAACCTCACCTCATAATACGAATCAAATCAATAAGCGTAGACAAGTATTGAATTTCACCAGGACTACCAACACAGCTGGGTGTCAAAAATTGACATTATTTGTTGTATGAAAATATATTTCTTCCTCACGACTTTTAATTTTTATCATTAAAATGCAATGATTACTATTGAATTAACGTATAAATTTAGCAAGTCAATAATATTGACTTGCTACTTTTTATGCCAACGATCGGAAACGAAAACTGAATAGAATAGTGATATATTTCTTTGTATGACGCCGGACGCAAAAAAAAAAAGTGTAAAAAATTTTGGCTTTACCCATTTGATCGTTCCTCCCATACCACAGTATACCAGACAGTAGCTTCTCTTAAAACAAAATTAACATCAACGCGAATACTTTAATGTTGTAAGGGTTCACGTGAGGCCGCCAGATGTCTGCTACTCGGCCCAGGCGGATATGCAAACGTTCCAATAAGTCACCAATCTTTACCCGCGCGTAATGCTAACCAAAGGCGTTTGTCGAGACATACCCCTCTGCCCACTTCCCTCGTACCTATTCCCGCAATGCCTTGTCGCTTGAGAGAGCATCTACTCTTCTCTCAGTATGTGTTCTGTGTTCTATTCTGAGGACCCGCTAGAGTTTAAACACTTTTGTTTTCCGCAAATATTTTAATGTGGTCCAAGGGTCGTGGTGCAAAATGACATTTTATTTTATTTATTTATTTATTTATTTTAAACAACATGATTTACAGACGAATGGCTATGATATTCGGTATACAGTACAATCAAACGTGAAGGAAAAACAAGTTAAACCCATAGAATAATAATTATAATTGAAACAATTGCAATTATAATTGAAACAATTATAATTGAAACAACTTATAATTGAAACAATTGCAAAGAAACGTTTGGTTAGTTTTTTGGAAACCAAAAAGTTACTAGCGGCGAGGCAATTTGGTTTCAGATCCGTACGAGGTGCTCAGGATGCATTCCTATCCCTAACTACTTCCATTGTTAATGCCTTAGATAGTGGAGAAAAATGCATTGCGGTATTCTTGGATCTGGCCAAGGCCTTTGACACCGTCTCACATCGTATACTATTGAGTAACCTCCGAAATATCGGAGTGCGTGGCTTACCATTAAAATGGTTCCAAAATTACCTTTCGGAGAGAATACAAACAACAAAAGTTGGTGAGACGGTCAGCTCGGAAGCACATGTTAGGTACGGTGTACCGCAAGGTAGTATATTAGGGCCAATCTTATTCCTCATCTACATTAATGACCTTACTAATATGACCTTTGAGGGAGGAGAAGCTATCTCCTTTGCAGACGACACGGTTATTGTATTCAGAGGCAAATCCTGGGACGATGTGTACAATTATACTGAAAACGGACTATCTATAATCTATGTATGGCTAAATTATAATCTACTGACTCTTAATGACTCTAAAACTAAATATATGACCTTTCAAATGAAGAAAACTTACGACAAACAAACCCAGCGCAAACTAAAAATCCACACATGCAACACTGTCGTTGACGGCAAGCCTTGTACGTGTGCGGAGGTGGAAAGAGTAGATACAATAAAGTACCTAGGATTAACTCTGGACTATACACTGAAGTGGGAAGATCATATCAGGTGCACTGCAACAAAATTGAGAAAACTTGTACATATATTCAAGTTAATAAGAAATGCCGTATCCAAAGATTTAGTACGAACGATATATTTCGCATTGGCCCATAACTTACTAGCATACGGAATCATAGCTTGGGGTGGAGCCTCGCTGCAAGCACTTGATCCTCTAATTAAAGCCCAAAAGTCGCTATTAAGAAAAATACACAAAAAACCCTTCCGGTATTCTTCAGAGAGCTTATACAATGAATCTAAAGTCCTTGACGTTCGTCAAATATACGCTAAGGTAGTCCTACTCTACTACTATAATCATGACCATTATCATCTATATTCAACACACCATAAAGGAACACGAGTAACAACAACCAGACAGCACTTTTTTTTTTTTTTTTTTTTTTCTCTATTTGTTAATGCCATCTGTCTTCTAGATATGACATTCAGCAATTGTTGTGGCTCTTGAACATTATCGTTTATTATATTATTATAAAATTATTAATAAATTTTATTATATTATTATAAAACTGTATATGTAAATTATACAGTTTTTTTACCATGTTTCTTTATACATTTGCTAATGTTATACAATTTTATACAAGTTTACCTTATTTTGATATTATTATATAGTCTTTAGTATAAACTTCTCTGCCAGAAATTAAGATTGAAGTATCTTCTTTCATTTCATTGTGCATTGGAGGTTTTTTATTATTTTTATTTCGATTTAATGGCTCGTTGATAACTAACGCAGCCTAATAATGTCATATTTTAAATGTTGGAAACGTCCGAAATTTTGAATTATTTCGAAACGTCATCCTCCATTTATGAAACGGCCTTTGCCGATGTGATCAAAGTGTTTTATTTTAGTTTTTTCGCTTTAATTCGCCTCAATTGGAGGCATTTTGTGTTGCAAAAAGGAAAAAAGCTCGATTTTTGAGAGTGATTGACGGTAAATGGATATGGATGATGAGTGATCGTTCGTCGACGGTAAAGGGACCCATAAACTAACATGCACAATCGAAAGTCGTGCACATCCGTAAGTATATCTCATTCAAACATAAGCGTTTCCCAATCCAAGCTGGGATTTCCTTCGCTGCTATTCAAGTAGCGTTTACTAATTTTATTTTACTGCGAATCATCATCCTATGAACGGATTATTTACAAAACCTTATCAAATATAAAAATATTATACAGTTTTTCTACCATGTTTCTTTATACATTTGCTAATGTTATACAATTTTATACAAGTTTACCTTATTTTGATATTATTATATAGTCTTTAGTATAAACTTCTCTGCCAGAAATTAAGATCGAAGTATCTTCTTTCATTTCATTGTGCGTTGGTATAAAGTTCAAAACATTTGTTGCGCCCGTTGCCCAACATATGCAGTGCCCTGTGGCACGGACCGACCCAGCGCTGTGTGGACCCAGGACTGTAAAAAGAGGTCCACCGCTTGGTCGCCGCTTGCCCCGTAACGGGCGGCCACGACACCTGCTGCAAGCCTCGATACGCCTCAGTCTGTCTCTATTACCACCGTTTTACTCCCCGTCCCCTGCACCAATAAAACACACCTTCGACTCACTAGTGCCAACACGGCCTATTATTTTTTGATAATTTTAGAGTCTAGGAATATCTTAGCCTAGATACAAGGTATTTACATTACACATCAGTATACATAACAAGTATATAGTTTTCCAATGGAATCAGACATAAGTATATAACAATTTAACCTAGGTACATACACAATGTTATAAACATCTTTATTGTACAGTAAAACACATCAGTATACATCAAATCCGACATAATCAGTATATAGCAATTAACCTAGGTACATAACAAATATACAACAATCTTATAATCTAAATGTCTTTATCCTGTTCTTCCCGGGCAGCGGGTCGAACAAGATCTCTCGTGGTCCGTTGTCGAACGGCGTCTCTGTGCGCCTGTGTGCTCCTGAGTGCGCCTGAGTACGCCCGTGTGCGTCTGCGTGTGCCTGACTGCGCCTGGGTGCGCTCGCCTGGGCTGCGTCCGCCTGACTGCGCCTGATTGCGCCCGTCTGTGCTGCGTCCGCCTGTGCTGCGTCCGCCTGTGCCGCGTTCGCCTGACTGCGCCTATGTGCGCCCGTCTGCGACCGCGTGCGTCCGACTGCGCCTATGTGCGCCCGTCTGACCGCGTGCGTCTGACTGCGCCTGTGTGCGCCGTCTGACCGCGTGTGCGCCGCGTGGGTGCCGCGTGTGCGCCGATGCGCACCAGACTGCGCCTTTGTGCGCCCGTCTGCGCCCGCGTGTGTCTGACTGCGCCTGTGTGCGCCGTCTGACCGCGTGTGCGCCGCGTGGACCCGACTCTCCGAAGGTCCCAACTTGGACCGGCGCTCGAACTCCAACGCTGGAGAGAGCGTCCCCGTCGACCGTAAATCGCGAGTCGGACCGTAATTCCCGACTCGGACCGAAACTCAACTCACCGAATAGGAGAGAGTGTCTCGTCGACCGTAGTGTCCTTTACTTGGACCGCGCTCAATACTGCACGGTGCAGTAGAGCCGCTCGCGACTGGCTTCCAGACTGCAAGGGCAGCGGTGCGGTTCCATGGCGCGGTCCTGGTAGTCGTTGGGGTTCCTTCCTTCCTTCCTTCCTAGTCGGTTGACTGTTTGCTGTGGAACTGAGAGAGCGAGTGATTTGGTATGGCCCAGGGGCCCATATTTGTACTCACTTCCGCGGTTCTCGCCGTGCATCTGCTGTGCACCTGCTTTCGTGTCCATCAATGACACGCCGCGGACAGCTTTCCGTGAAAGGTGGGAATCATCCCTTTTCATATCGCCCTCTCGCCCTCTCCTAGGAGAAAAGCTATCTCCTCCCCTCTAAAAGCCGTTACGGTACGCTACGTGTTTGTCCAGACTTCAGGGCCGACCAACCGTTTCTGGTTGGCAGCTACTGGCTCGTTAGAGCGCATTCCTGATTGGTCGGCAACCAACCAATCAGAATGGCTAAAAACCCATCCTTTTTCTTGGAGTGGATTCTTCGGGTTCCAAACATCATCAGAGTCTGGCCCGGTACCTCACGTATACGTTCCCGTTATTTTCGCGTCTGCGAGTGTCTTCATAATCGGCTGAGGGCAGTTTTCCGGCCACGTAAACTAGAATCGATGATTCCTGTGTTTCTGTTTACTTGCCGGTGGTCGGTGGTGATGGTGCCTTGTTTTCTACTCCCGTTTAACAGTTTTTCACTATTTTTGGGAGTAGAAAGTACCACGTGTTTTCTCTCGTGTTTCACGGTTTCTTACTATAAACTCGTGAATTTTCACGGCAGGTCGTAAGAGGGGTGCTGTATACATATACCTCGACTCTTATACAACTGTTTCGGGCAGTATTACCCGCTTTCATTTCCGGTTTGACGAGTTCAAAACTGTCCGTTTTCGGAACCAAAGTTCGTCTCCTAGCTATGTTAGAGCGGGCGGTCGTAGGGAGTCTCGCTCGCTCGATCTCAGTGTGGGAGCGGGCGGCCGTAGGCTTTCTCGCTCGCTCGATCCGCGCGAAGCGACGCCTGCGATGTCTATAAAGGTAACCCGAGGCGATTTTGCCATTTTTCTCGTAAAAAATGAGTTTTCTGCAAATTCTTATGCTTCATCGGGCACCCTCATAGCGGCCGTAAATCATCTATTTTACGGCCGGCGACGTCGCTACTGACGGCGTCGCAACAACATTCATTCTTGCATAATACAAATACACAAGCACAAAGAGTTATACCAACATACAAAAAAAAAGTTATAGTAGTAAGAAATTATTATTAAACCCAACACCAATATATAGTAATACATAAATACATATTTAAAATAAATATACATACTAATATAAAATACTAATATACACAAAATGTACACAAATAAATTAAATTGAAATGCCTCTAGTCTTAAACCTCACATATACGTCTATTATATTTATAAATAATAAAAAAATAAAAAAAACTAAGTACAGTAGAGCGTCGATTATCCGAACGTCGGTCAACCGAACGACCGCTTAACCCCTCCTGTTGCGAAGTAAAAACTCACCTATCACTTTTGCGCGCGACATATTCGGGCAAAAAATCGATGCGAGTCAACGGCCTTGAGAAAAACGATCATAACTTATAAACCACTAAACGGATTTAAAAAAGATAAAGAGAAAAATGATCGCATTGAAATTTGACATATAAAACATTATAACCTTTTCTCGTAAAACAATTAAGATAATAATGAATAAATATTACAAAATTGGCAAACTGAAAAAACTCGCCTATAAAATCATTTCGATTTTTTTGTCACAAAATACTTAAAATATGCAAAAATTGTAAATACAGTTATGTTCTTTATTAAATGCTTTACCAAAACGATATTTTTTTTTACTAATTTGCATACAAAAATATTTATTTATTCAGCCAAGAAAAATTTTATGTGTTCTCGTAAAAAAAAATTTTTTTAATTTTTAATTTGTGACTACTTATGGTATTTTTTTATATGAAATTCTTTCAAAATAACTTTATTACTACATCACACTTCTTAGAAATCACACCAGAACTTTGAGCTTTGTCTGATATTATAGAAAAATCTAAAGTTTTGAGAGTTTCCGCGTCCGAACTTAATAATAAACTTTGAATGCTCATAATATAAAATTCGTTAGATTTTTTCAATTATATTGTCTTATCATAGACTTATTATATGTCTAATAACTAATTACTATACTCCAAAGAGTCACATTTCATCGAAAAACTATGGAAAATCGCACTTTATTCAAATTACTCACTGTTATCCAGTAAATGGCACAAAACACTGCACAAACACTGTTTTTATCAACCATTTCACGGAACTATTCGCGGCCGCGGCGGTGGCCGATGGAAACTGCCGTTTTGACGTCTATGCTCACTTTTTAAATCGCCGTTCGATATTGCCACACAGAAATCTTGAATTAAAGATATTTTGGCCATGTCGTTGCGCCCTCAGAAAGCATATAGTACGACGTTTCGAATCGTAAATTGCATTTTTCGCAGCGGCGAGCGCTATATCCGGTAGCGGACGTTTCGGTGTTTCGGCGGCCGACATAAATGTCCCCACTCGGATGTTACGGAGTGAGCGGGTTAACCGAACTGCTGCGGCCGCAGACTCTCGGTTAAAAACAGAACTCGATTGCCATGAATGTGATGAAGAAGACGTTCAAGAATGGATGAGTGTTGATGATGCAGATCCAGGGTACCAAATCATGCAGGACAGCGTTATTGTAGACCACATGACTGATAATGCTGACGCCGCCAGCACCTCATCGACTAGCAAATCAGAAAATGAGTATGAAAAAATACCTACACCTTCTGAAGCATTTACATATCTAGATACTATCTTGCGATGGTTTTGAAGCTCAAACTGAAAGCGACCAGTATCAGATATCTGTACTGAAAAAAGTGCAGACAGACCAAAATTAAGGACTTTTTAAGCGTTAATTCGTTCCTCTTCATGTACGTAGGTATGTATTACATACACACATATCTATTTTGTTCACTGGATTACTACTTACTATTGTAATAAATAAAAAAAGTTAAAACAGATTACATAGATAATACACCCTTGTGCAAATTAATCTGAACACTTCAAAATATTTCATACTGGCAAGTAAAATCTGTTTTTTTGATGTGGCAACACTGTTCTGTACTGTGAAATGTCATTCTAACCTCTAATGTGACCCTAAGAGCTTGTCATATTGTTGTTGTGCGTGGATTTTAGTGTTTTTTCCTCACATTGTGTATGTCGGGGACTTTTTGAAGATTTTTGAAGATATTCGGATGTAATTCATCCCTACGAAGACGATGGATATCTCGTTGGAAATCCGTAGCAAGGTGATTGCTCTAGATGCGCACACATCGCTAAGTCAAAGACGAATATCTGAGGAATGTGGCATATCACTGGGATCAACTAACGCCATCATACGGAATCACAGGGAATCTGGTTCAATTTTGCCACAACGAATCGGAAAATGTGGCCGCAAAAGGAAAACTACAATGAAAGATGACACCATTTTGATTCGCAACAGTAAAATTAACCCACACAAGACTAGTGACGACTTACAAAAGGAGCTTGCAGCTTCTGGGACGATCGTGCACGCATCTACGGTACGTCGAAGACTCTTGGAAAGTGGGCGAAAAGCTAGGAGACCCTTAAAAAAACAGCTTCTTACAAAAACCATGAAGAAAAAAAGGATGACATGGGCACAAAAATATAAGCTCTGGACTTCTGAGGATTGGAAAAACGTTTTATTTTCTGACGAGAGTCACTTTTTTGTCCAGGGTATGCGTTACCAATTCGTTCGCAGGGCAGACGGAGAACCACTTTCTCCAGCCCATATCCAACAATCGGTGAAACATCCCGTTAAGAAAATGTTTTGGGGTTGCTTTTCATTCTATGGCACTGGTGCATTAGTTCCGGTAACAGGAATGATGAATAGTGCAAAATACATAGAAGTTTTGACGGACAGAATGATACATGAGCTAAAAAAAATTCCAACAGAGACTAAAATATTTCAACAAGACTTGGCTCCTTGCCATGCTTCCAAGTTGGTAAAGAAATTCTTTACCGATAACAGCATTATGTGTTTGGATTGGCCTGGAAACTCTCCAGATTTAAACCCAATCGAAAACTTGTGGTCAATCTGTAAAGCACGGCTAAGAAAAATGGACTGCACTACAAAAGAAAAGCTCGTAAATGCTGTAATTGAGGTGTGGTACACAGATCCGAAAATTCGTGAAAACTGTAAAAACTTGGTGGAATCAATGCCGAAGCGTATACAGTTGCTACTTAAAGCTAAAGGAGGCCACATAAAATACTAATTTATAAGCTAAGTTAAAGTTTTGTATGATGTTCATGAATAAAACCATTATTTGACTAAAATTGCCAGTGTTCAGATTAATTTGCACAAGGGTGTACATATTTTATATCCATATATGGTTTTATTAATACAGTTTTTTATACAGTTCGATTATCCAAATAAATCGGTTTTCCGAACACCCTCAAGTCCCCCAATTAGTTCGGATAATCGACACTCTACTGTATTTGCTTTTTATTTTTTACCTAATCAAAAATCCTGTTACCATATATGTTTCCAAAATAGACCATCGTCCTTAGCTATTGTAATTGAAGGGTTACGGGGAATAATGATCAATATCAACTTTTTGTCATTTTTGGCAATTCCATTTTTCCATATGATATTTTATTATTATTATTATTATTTGTTGATGAACTAGCAGCCTAGCGCTGATTTGTTCATCATCTATGAAATTAACTGGTGTTGCTGTTTCTTTTTTTTTATTTTATATCATTTTTTAAATATATATCAAGCCTATTTTTGAATGCTTTTATGGTTGGTGCTTCGATAACTTCCTCGGGCAGTTTATTCCAGCTGTTCGCGATTCTGTTTGTCAGGAAGTGCTTTCTTGCTTCAGTTAAAAAGCTTGTAACGTTGAGTTTCAGGCTGTGACCTCTTAAGTGATGGTTTGAATTGAACACAAACATGCTTTCCAACTCTGGGCAGTCGTAGTGTTGCCTCAGTATTTTGTATGTCTCTATGAGATCTCCTCTGTGTCTCCGTTGCTCCAGAGTTGTCAGTTTGAGGATTTTAAATCTATGTTCATAGGGTGTTTTTGCAGGTTGATGTCCTTGGCAAAATAAGGATTCCAGATTTGAAAACCATACTCGATCAGAGGACAGGTTTTTGTAAATATTTAGAAATAGTCGGTATCATCAATACTTGAAAAGCTTTCTTTACCAAATATAGAAGTGAGTTTGCCTGTTTTACGATGTTTTCAATATGGTTTGCCCAATTCAAGTTGTCAGTTATCGTTATACCAAGGTCTTTCTGTGGTCTTTCTATTTCTTTTGGTCTTTCTATTTTAGCTAGGATTTGAATGAGAAAAAAAATATTTGATCTGTAAACCATATATATTTGAGTTTCCTCTACCGTCTCGCAAACCACCTCAAATCTACTGTCCAGCAAATCCACGAAGCATAAGTGCTATGCTTATGGCGATGCACTAGGAAGGTAACCCAGCGAGCCACCTTGCCCCCTAACTATCAATTTTCGCAGGATATCTCCGCCTGGAATACCTTCAGGTTACCTCCGTCCTCCCAACTGGTTACGGGATTGAAGTCGCTTTAAATAATGAATTTATCGCGGACCTGGGCGTCCTTTGCCCGTAATGCCACTCGGGATCGGATGGCATATAGGTCGCTTCAAGAGTGGTATAACAGGTCAACGTCCACCCCCACTGCATAGGCAACAGTATATTTCCTTAGCTTCCACACTCTTTCAGTAATTAGTCAGAGTCCGCAGCCGATTGGCTGACATCGCACGGTGTGCAAATCGTCCAGTAGCGCCAGAGAGCAATCCCTAGGGAAACCGATCTACCAGTCGTGAGGCCTGGGATGCGAGAGTTTTTCCCGGGGTAGTCTTCCACACGAGGAGGCTACTGAATAGGAGCTGAATCATGAGGGCCGACTTGAGAACATATTAAAGTCTTATTTACAAGATAGACAGCAGATCGTGGAAATCAGGACTATCAATGGCTATAATGAAATTATAAGTCGATCCCAAGTAAAACTAATAAACATGGGTGTGCCTCAGGGTTCGATCTTGGGTCCATTACTCTTTACTTTATACACCAATGACTTATCTATGAATATAAGCATAGCCAGGACCATACAATTTGCTGACGACACAACGTGCGTACTTGAAAGTGATACATTAGCAAACATGGAGGAGCGAATTAACGTTACCCTTCACGAGTTAGAAGACTGGTTTAGGGCAAATAAAATGTCTTTAAATATTGGTAAGACCGCCTTGGTTAATTTTTCAGGTAAAAAAGAAACAACCAACATAAAACTCAATTTCCCTATAGAAAAAGTAGAATCTACTAGATTCCTGGGTATTTATATGGATGAGAATATGTCTTGGGGAGTACACAGGGACCAGCTTAGGGCCAAGCTATCTTCCGCCTGCTATGCTATATCTAAGATAAGAAACATTATGGAAGAAAGGGAGGTTATTGGAGCATATTATGCATTGGTGGAATCTCATTTGAGATATGGTATATTGTTGTGGGGTAATTCTATAAATATAAAGGATATTTTCATACTGCAAAAAAGGGCGGTGAGACAAATCAGAGGTATAGGACAAAGAGAATCATGCAAACCTCTTTTTAAAACACTGCGTATTCTCACTGTTTTTGGTATATATGTTCATGAGTGTTTGTGCGAGTTTTACAAACACAAAAACAGTTATGTAACGCACGCTGACATGCATTACCATGATACAAGGAATAAATCCCTATACGTCCAGGCATTGCACCCATCAACTACTGAATTCCAGCGTACTTCTCATTACATAAGCCTCAATTTTTATAATAAATTACCAGAAAACATGAAAAATATTGAAAATTATGACAAATTCAGGAAAGAGACGAAAAAATATTTAATTGAGAAATCCTTATATGACCTTAAGGAATTTTAATCTGGATAGCGCATAGCGGGCTTAACACAATTTTGGTTTGGGCTGGTCTATGTGGGTTTTCCGTGACATGTTTTCGTCGGTGTGGGTTCCTGGAAATTTAGTGGACTTGGCAATCTCGATAGAGTAATTTAACTGTTTTTCTTTTTTATTTGAGAAGTTCATCAGCACTGCTTTGCTTAAATTGGCGACATCGGGTTCACTCTAAACTAATCATTGACTTCAAAAAGTGTTTCGCTTGTTGGATCCTCCAATTTTGTTCTACAGTCGCATTAAAGAATGTGCGTGTTGTCGTCTGCAAGTTGGACAGTCTTGGCACTTGCTGCCTGTTTTGTAGGTACGATTTGATGAGTGAATTGGCCACTCCTCTAATTCCATAATGGTTTAGCTTGTCTACCAGGGTATTGATGTTTGTACAGTCGGATGCTTTGCTTGGATCGCAGAACTTTTATACACTTTTTTTATACACTGTTAGCTTAGATCGCAGAACTTTTTATACACTTTTTTTTTTGAAATGTAATTTCATTTGTAGAAATACTATTTTTTGTAATTTCGTAATGTTATTATATATATAATATTTTTTCGTAATGTAATTTCTATACCCAGATCGGGTTTATGAAAATAAAATTTTCTTATTCTTATTCTTATTCTATTGGATCTTATGGCCCAATCTGGACGAAACCATTCGCTACCCTACCACAAATAGAGTTGTCAACTACAACGGCCGAACCCGTCACCTCAGGAAGTTTTAACGATTAGTCGTTCTATCTCCCTGGAGTGAGCGCAGAAGACTTGGACAAAACAGTCCACCGTCAAGCTCCGCCACATGCCCGTAATAAGAGGCCAACGCCTTAACCGCAAGATAGCCAGGAGTGTTACCCAGTGGGCTTACACTCACGCCCTCACTTCCAATTGCGACCAGATTACTCCAGTCTCTCGATTGGTTACGAGTTCGAGGTCGCTTGCGCGGTCCTCTCCCTTAAGAAGCGGTGAAACGGTGTATACCGAATCTATCGCGGCTGTTCACCCAGGATCGGGTAGCCGATGGTCGTTTCGAGAGCAGTCGTCGTAAGGTCCGCAACCACTCCCGCTCTATAGGAAACAATACGGCTTCCAGACTCCCCCGACTGTCAGTCAGAATTCACAATCGATTGGCTTACGCCGCACGGTGCGCAGACCGTCCAAGAGCGCCAGAAGGTTGATTCCTAGGAGAAACTAGCCCTAAGGCCAGAGTCCTGCCTAGGCTCGCACTTCATGCGTGGAGGCCGCCTCACCCTTGCCGCAATCTTGATTTGTGATTTTAGTTTCAGATAACCAAATCACGTATATTGTGGAGGCCGAGGGTTGGCCCGCGCCGACGACGTTCGTGGCCGATCTGCCGACCGTCCCGCCGGAGGTGGCCACTCCGGCCACTCCGGCCGCTGCGGCCGCTCCGGCCCCCGCTTCGGCGACGCCCGCGCCCCCCACTCCGACCCGCATCAAAAAGGAGCGGAAGGAACTCTCCCCTCAGAAAAACAGAAAAGACCACTCCGACCACAGGCGATTCGACGAGTACGCGTTCAAACAGAAATTCGCACAAACGAAGACAAAGAACAAGCAGACGCAGACGGTGATATTTAACAAGAGAATCGAATTGCTCGATCTGCAGATGAGGCTCGAGCAGGAGGTCGCCGACAAGAAAAAGTGCCTATTGGATGCAGAGATAAACATTAAACTAGTCGAGTTGGAGATTAAGAGACTTCAGTACGAAGAAATGAAGAAAGTCACTATTGTAGAAATACACCACCAGCACAATAACATGCCTTCGCATGAAAACATGCCATCGATCTAAAGGCCCTGCTCGAATTGATTGTAGGTGATTATTTGTAGTGAGCCGAATACCGAATAATAATATTAATAAAACTCTATTTCAATAAAAAGACTAGTTTATTGCCTTGCGGCATGTCTATCGGCTAACCTATAGCTTAACCGCTGGGGTGCCAAAAAGGCCGATCGGTCTTTTGTGGTGGTTGACAGATGCGCAAGTAGCGGTTTTGGCTGGCCTCCATACAATACAATAAAATACAATCAACTACTCCAGTAGATAGGCATTCCTACACTTGGATGCGTCACAAAATTAAATGCTAAAAATGTAATTATTGAAAACATAACTATTGTGATAGTTGTCATGGCTGTAATATTATATTAAATATTACCCACATACAAATAATCAAAATGTACTAATGTGATTTAAGAGTCGGAGAATAATATATTAAAATAGAAATGCAAATTCTATGTAGAATAATCAAAGAAAATTGATTTTATTGTCAATCCAGCAATATGCCTTCGTATTTTGTTAAAAATGAATAAATGTATAATAAATTATATGAAAATTAGAATGTCAGTTATCGTTATACCATTATGTTTAAAACTTAACACATTTCATTAATCATCAACATGGAAAATAAACTCAGAATTTTCAAACTCCCTTTTACCATAACTTGGGTTTCTTACCAAATTATTCATAATTATCTTAATTGGTCCTCTCCAAGGCTTTTCATTTGCTCTGGAATCTTACTATAGTAGGACAAATTTTGGTGAATAAAACTGTATCGCACTTTGCTAAAACGCTGTCGGTTTATGTTGCTCGTTGGATTTGTTCCTCGTATCGTGATGATGAAAATCACTATTCACCAGGCTTTTAGCGCAGTGGAGGGAGAAAAAGAGCCGATAATTGCATAAATACGGATATAATACGGATAATACGAAAAACGCCGATTGGCGGGTGTGGCCACCCAGGGGTTAATGAAGATGAGAATATGTGGAAAAAAACTGTACACGGTGAAACAATTAAATCGCCAGATTCAATTGATATGGCGGTCACTTTCTATCGAGTATGCTGTTAGGTTGGTTGAAAGTATGTCTCGTAGATGCCAGGCCATAATTGATAATGGCAGCGATTGGACGATTTATTGATGATACAGCGTTGTACACATTATGAAGTATATTTGTGTTTTTTTTTCTTCATATTAATGCATTAAACACCTGAGGCGTAATTTTGGTCATGCTTTTATTAGACAGACTTATAGCCAACCGTGGTGTATGCTTTTGAGACATGGACACTGACTGTTGGGATGATCCACGAGCTTAACCCGTCCTATGCGAGTTAACCATTTTTGGTTAGACGCTTACAAACGCTAAAACTTGAGCTAATCAATTTTGGTTAGGGCGCTCCGCGCTGCGTAAAATGCGATTTATTACTCGAATTGCGATCCTTTCCGCATATTTAAAGTAACCGATATCGAATACATGAAACGGTCCAACTCTAATCGACGACTCCCGGCCGATAAATATTTTATAAACATCAGTATGGCGAAGCCGCGCCGGCGCAGCGGTCGGCGCCATTGCCGCGTGGCCGCGAAGCGTTTGTTCATCGTCCGTGTTCTGTGATTTTTGTGTTAATTTTGTGCTATTTCCTGCAAAACCGTAAGTAATGTGCATTCGAGGAAGGTTTCCGAAAGAGAATTTCTGATTTGGGACAGCTCATCTGCTTTTTTTCACGAATTATCGAGTAAAATAGTTTGACATCGTTAGCGTTGCACATACATAGCGTTCGTTTGTTTTTCGCGAATTATGACGAAAAATCGCGAATTATGACGTAATATTCGTTTAATTCGCTTATGAAACAGCTATTATTTGATTTACATCGTATATAATCACAAAATTGGCTATATTTTGCTCAATTCAACTTGTTTTGTAATCTGACATCGGGTCACATGGGTCATCGTGGCCACCTCATCATGGGCCCGTTAGCTCCCATCAAGGAGACAGCTGGACCAGTCTGGATGAGGAAACGGACAACCGATCCGGATGGAGAGTGATAGGAGAGGCGTATGCCCAACAGTGGGCGAATGCGCGCTGACGAAGAAGAATGAAGAAGAAGATAGCCAACCAAGCCTGTTATAAAAGCAAAAATGGATAATATTCGTACAGTTTTTTTATTTTTTTGTATTTATTTGGTAATTTACAAGTATCTACAGTAAATGGACAAATAAATAAAATACAAACGGAGCTGCCATGGATTTCACCGACCGAAATCGGGCCCATCATATACTATTATTCCACTTCTGGGGGATTCCGCACTAACGACCGGCTGTGGTAGGTTTAGGACAGCTGTCTTGCCACATGCGAGCGTTCACCTTACCACCCATTCACTCCCCCTTCGAAGCCATAGAATTTGAGACGCGGAAATGGCGGTTTTAGATATTTTTTCTAGAAAGGAGTTGATTATTTTCCTGGAGAGACCAAGATCTTTAAAAAGGTGAAACAAAGATTTAGCTGGCAGGCCACTAGCGCCAACTTCCATCAAGGTGAACAGTGAAGCCGTTCCGGGTGACGGCATTTGCGAGATCATGGTATTTATTTAATTTGTACTCGTCTTTTGGGATATTTGATTCCCATGGAATTGTTAATTCTACGATAAGGCCATCTTCCGAGATAGAGAGTAAAGAGTTATATCTGGACGCAGGGCTGTGCATCCGAGACTTTCAGGGAATTTATACTGCTTAGAGACCGAATCGACCTACAGAAACCAATCTGAAGCTTTCTCGATTATTGAGAAAGGTTTTGTAGTGAAATGTTTTTTGCCTTTAGAGCCATCCCGCACAAACTGTATTGGGGGTTTGGAGGATACTGTCGAACCCTTATCGGCAAAAGCCACTGAGAGGCTAATTACCTCGCAAATAACAGCAAGGACTTTGTCGTGGCGGTAAGTGTGCCGTCCTTGATCCAAGGCCACCTTGCAGCAAAGTAAGTATGAGCAATGCAGCAGCAATGTATAATTACAATGTTACAGACGAAAACCCAGTAGCAAAAAACTGATATGTTATGCCAGAAACTGTTGCCAGTGATCTTATTTTACTGTTGCTTAACTAGGCAATAGCCTGTTCTAAGGCGGACATTTAAATTGTTGTAAATATATTATGAACTAATATAACTATGTAATGTACATAGAATATAGAAAATTTGGGGGAATTTATAAACTAAGAGGATATTAATTCTTACAAGCTGGAAAATTGAATATAAAAGTAAAATTGATAATATAAAATTAACCCGTTGAGTATGAGTCAACCAAATCTGGTCGCGAAACAATTATCCGTTGAGTACGAGTTGACCAAATCTGGTCGCGCGTTTTTTTCACTTCTTTGACGTTCTCATATTTATTCATAATTATCTAATTGTTTTACAAAATGATATTTCAATATTCTATATTCGAAATTTCAATGCAATCATTGTGCAGTTGTTCTTTTTATGATTGTGTAGTAGTTTCGTAGTTATAGTACTTTAAGGTCGATGTCGCCGAAAATCCTGCAAAAGAGACAGATGCATCCATGAAAATACCCATTTACTCCAAGGGTTAAAGTAAAATTGATAACCTTAACCCCTCAGGCCCCGATTGGCCGATATCGGCCACAAAACGATTCAGTGTGATGACCCCGTTTTAATTTTATTTTAATTTAATTTGTGTTATTTTAATATGTTTTATTATGTTAATATGTTTTATTTTAATTATGGGTACAGTGGTTTGGCAGTAATTAATGTCTTGGTGAGACAGTGTCATAATTCAATTGTTTTACTAATTTTTACAAAAATTTTTTGGGACATCAACTTTTCAATCGGCTGAGGGGCCGAGGCCTGACGGGTAACATAATGATAAAAAGATGCACAATTAACTAGTATTTAGATAATCATAATTGCTTAAAAATAGAGAGAGATAGTCAAACCTGATTATAAAAATTAAAAATTAGTTAAAAAAAAATGGCAATTAAAATATGAGATGAAAGATATTTATTTTTTTAATCAGCATAATCATAATTAAAAAAAAATATATATTCACACGCTTCACAAATGTTTTTATTTTACCGGCATCCTTGAATAGGGGAAAAACAGTACAACAAGCAACTTTTATTAAAAAAATAAAACATCAATTGGTATACCACCTTGATCAAAAAGTATCAGGAATCACTACTAGTCTCCCGATTTCAATTCTCTTTTTTTGTTAAGTTGGCACGTCTGTCCGTGACATCTGGTAACATTTTCAGCTCGATAGCTTGACATTCGTAAAAATTACGGTGTCTATAGTGCATCTGCCTTTTACTGTGTCGGTGATTTTATTACGATTTTAAAAATGGAATTATCTGTGCAGCAACAAGTTTGCATTAAATTTTGTGTGAATAGCAGATTCAACGGTGCGAAGACCGCAGAAAATTTGCTAAAGTGTTTCGGCAGCAATACTCTATTGAAAACAAACGTTTATGTGTGGCACGAACGCTTCAGAACTGGTCGTGAGTTCGTCGAAGATGACGATCGAAAACCGAGGAAAACGTCGAAAAATTGGGAGAAATGCTGACCGAAAACTGCAAATTGACCATCAGAGAGATGGCAGAAGAGTTGAACATTGCATATGGAACCGCTCGAGACATTGTGGTTAATAATTTGGGACTCAGACGTGTTGCTGCAAAGCTAGTTAGTTAGTTAGTTAGTTGTACTGGGCGTTCCTCCGCAAGTCGACATCCAGTGTGCCTATTTTGCGTGTAACGGGGGTAGCGCTATTCCACCCACCCCAGCTCCTCGACGAAAGCCACAGGGCTTTCAGGTTTCCTGCTGCCTCGCGCAGGGTGCCTGGAGTCCCAAGGTGTTTTGTCCTGTATACTTCTACCTGTTTACAATCTAGCAGAATGTGTTTTGTGGTTTCTTCCGCCTCCATGCATGCTCTGCACATAGGGCTATTCGTCCGCCCATGTTGAAGAGGTGTTTGTTTAGTGTGTTGTGTCCTGTTATCAGTCCCACTAGTTTGCGTAGTTGGGGCCTTTTTGTCCTTAGAAGTGTTTTGGTAAGTTTGTGGTTGTATTCCACTACTATTTCTTTGGTTTGTCTGCAGGTGTCTATCTCTTTCCAGTGTGTTTGATGTAGTTGTTTGTAGTGGTTGTCAAGTTGGTTGTTTATGTGCGAGTAGGGTAGGGGCACGATAGGTTCGGGTCCGTATGCCGGTGTGTCTGAGCCCTTACGGGCTAGTTCATCCGCAGCATCGTTTCCTCTTGAGTTACTGTGTCCCTTGATCCATTTCAGTGTCACCTTATTTCCTTTTCCGCATACCTCGAGGAGGCTTTGGCGGCATTCGTATATGAGCCCAGATGTAAATCTATCGCTTCCCAGTGCCTGTAGCACTGACCTGCTGTCCGATAGAATACATATGTTTTCGTGTTTTAGCTGCCGCTGTTTCACTGCGTTGCAAGCTTCTATTATTCCCATACATTCTGCTTGGAAAACTGTGTTGTGTGCTCCGAGTGGTTTGAAGATGTGTATATTTAGGTCTTCCGAGAAGACACCACATCCTGTACCTTTGTTGGTTTTTGATCCATCTGTGTAGATTCTTAGGTCCGTTTGATTCAGTGCTTCTTTTGAGTCTTCTGTTAATGATATGGCATATTCTTTCCAGAAGATCATAGTTTTGGGTATTCTGTCGATTGCCGCATCCAGCATTGGAAAACTTGACAGTATATTATCATATATATTCGTGTGCGGTGTTTTATATTTGGTCCATAAGTTTAGATTCTTTAGACGAGTAGCCGTTGCGGCTGCTTCTTTTTGTATATGTAGGTGTAGTGGTAGAAGCCCTAGCATGATTTCCAGTGCCGCTGTCGGAGTTGTTCTCATGCAGCCGGTCGCTGCTATGCATGCTAGCCTTTGCATTTTCTGTAATTTGTTGATTGCAGTAGTGAGTTGGGTGCGGGGCCACCATACTACAGCTCCGTAGCTTATCATTGGTATTATTATCATTTTGTACAGCCACAGTATAATGTGTGGGGCTAGTCCCCATTTCTTGCCCACCATTCTTCGGCATTGCCAGAAGGCGACTGTTACTTTGTTTAGTTTGTTATCTAGGTGTTTATTCCGGTTTAGTTTTTCGTCCAAAGTTATTCCTAGGTACTTTACTTCTTTAGAAAGCGTTAGTCTGGATCCAAACAAGGTTGGCATTTTGTATGTACCCAATTTCCGTTTATGTGTGAAGAGAATGGTGTCGGTCTTTTTTGGATTTACCGATAGGTCATTCTCCTTGCACCATTTCTCTATTATTTTCAAAGCTGTTTGTGTAAGGTCGCACAATGTGCTTGTTACTAGTCCGTTGATCATTATTACTAGATCATCTGCATATCCTATTGTTAGGAAATGATTGTTGTTTAGTTTTGTTATCAGGTCGTTTACTACCAGGTTCCATAGAAGTGGCGAGAGTACACCTCCTTGTGGGCATCCTCTCATCACGAGCGCCTGGTGATTTTGGTTTTCAGATAGCCTGATGATTCTCTTTCTTAGCATGTTCATTATCCATTCTGTAATCAATGGTTCGGTTTGATGTCTGTTTAGAGCTTGTTGAATGCTACTGAAATTTGTCTTGTCGAACGCTCCTTCTATGTCGATGAAGGTGCCTAGGCAGGAGTTTTTCCTTGCTAGTGCAGTTTCTATGTTGTTTACAACGGCATGCAGTGCTGACTCTGTCGATTTGCCTTGTGTGTATGCGTGTTGGTTCGGGTGGATACCTATGTTTTTAAGTGCTGTGTCCTTCAGTTCTCTGTCGCATAGTCTTTCTAGTGTTTTTAGCATGAAGGAGGTAAGGCTAATGGGTCTGAAGCATTAACAAAGCTAGTGCCGAACTCGCCACTAGATGATACTGCAGCACATCAACTTCTAAACCGTTGAACAGAAACCATAAAAATTGGTATACATAGATATTTGAGTGCGGATAATATTTTCGCACTATCCTTTTTGTTGCAACTTGCCACTAGATGGCTCTGAAGCATGTCAACTACTATACCGTTCAACTGATTGCTATGAAAATGATATAAATGCTAAATAGAAAGTTGAAAAGGACCAATGAACCGATGAGATTTTTTGAATAGAGATAACTGAAGGAACATTGAGTAACATAGGCTACATGGGTATGGGGGGGGGGGGGGGAGGAGGGTAAAGAAACGGATACCCAAGCATCGCTGGGTAACATTCCGGGTCTTTTCAGAAAGACCTCGAGTACAAATTAAATAAATACCATGATCTCGCAAATGCCGTCACCCGAAATGGCTTCACTGTTCACCGTCACGCGGTGGAAGTTGGCGCTCGTGGCCTGCCAGCTAAATCTCTGTTTCACCTTTTTAAAGATCTTGGCCTCTCCAGGATATAGGGCACAGTTAAAGTGGTTGCCAGTACGCCAAAAACGTTCATATAATTCAAGCAGTATAAATTCCCTGAAAGTCTCGGATGCACAGCCCTGCGTCCAGATATAACTCTTTACTCTCTATCTCGGAAGATGGTCCTTATCGTAGAGTTAACTGTTCCATGGGAATCAAATATCCCAAAAGATCACGAGTACAAATTAAATAAATACCATGATCTCGCAAATGCCGTCACCCGGAACGGCTTCACTGTTCACCTTCACGCGGTGGAAGTAGGCGCTCGTGGCCTGCCAGCTAAATCTCTGTTTCACCTTTTTAAAGATCTTGGCCTCTCCAGGAAAATAATCAACTCCTTCTTAGAAAAAATATCTATATGAAGTGGGTAGTCCATTCTTGAGTTTTGACATGGAACGTCAGACAGTTGTAATAGGAGGTTACAATGTCACGCACCACAGGTGGGAAGTTGTACCAGCGGAGTGCAAAGTGGAGAAGACTGTGTCGAACTGACCCAAAAGCGTTCTCTAGGTCGAGCCAGCATACATTGATTTGGCGCTCGTGCTGTCTCGCATCCTTGATGGCAGCAGCCAGGAGAGAGTTGTGCTCGAGGCAGCCTGAGACGCCACGCATGAAGCCTTTTTGAACTGACACTCAAAGGTTTTTTCCATAAAGTTTTATCAAATTTTTTTTTTCTTTTTCTCTTTTTGTTAATGCCATCTGTCTTCTAGATATGACATTCAGCAATTTTTGTGGCTCTTGAACATTTTCATCTCTGATGTTCCTTTGATTATCTTGACTGGACTTGAATGGTATGTGCCCAATTGCACATCCACAATAATGGGTGCTAGCACATTATTATGCTAGCAAGTCTTGGGGCGCTCTCCTCTTCAATCTGCGGAAAGCCCGGTTTTTCATCAGCTTTGAAGCTAGTTGATTTGGATGAAGTAGAACTCGCTTTTAGTAGGATATCATTTTAGTTTTAATTTCTTCTTTCACTGTTGAGATTTTGAGGTCACGATGTAGACGGTCGTTCGTGACATACCATGGTGCATCAACTATTATTCTCAGCATCTTGTTTTGTAACCGCTGAAGAATCTCTATATGGGTATCGCCGTATAAATTTGTAATTTTTTTTTCGTGTGTGTGTCGCCTAACTACTTTCAGTTTTTCTATAAAAAGTTATGGTCTAATGCATAATCCAATTTAATTATAGTAAAGTGTATTAGAAAATGTATCAAAATACAAGAAATTACTGGAAAGAAGCATGAAGTGATATGATTAATTAATTTTAACAACAAACACAATTTTTCAAGTGCCTATTAAAATTTACATCGCCAATCCATTTTTGCCCCTTTTATGACAAATTGCGATCAAAGTAGTCATATATTTAAAATGTTGAATATTTTCGCATTTACTTAAATTGTGTATCTTTTGTTTTCTTTACTAGTAAAAAGAATATATATATATATTATTTACTGAAAATATATGTTGCAAATGGTTTGTCGCCATATTTGTTTCCCGAATGTTACTTTTGGTGTGTTACCAATTTGATCGAAAACTGATAAAAGACTGGCATTCCTAAGTATTTTTTTGCGTATGGCAACTCTTTGTTGCAGTATGGACAACGTAATAAACTACTCTGCCATCTTTTCTTTTGCTCTGAGTGGGTCGACGTCTTGGTCGTGAATTTGTCCTGAGAATTTTGAGTGGGATTTAGCTTGGAATTATCAAGGTAAATATTCGAATATGTTATCTGTTGTATATTTTGTACTTAGATCTATTAATGCTTATTACGATAATGTGTTTATATCGTTACCAACATTATTCGTTTACAAATAAAACGATTTAAAGTTTATGTCGCGCGTGTTTTTCACTCACGATCGTTACCGTATGTTACCATTTGTTGCTGATGTGTTACGTAACATTCGTGAAATTAGGACGTATTTATATTGGTTTCATTGAAATAAATAATAATAATAATAACTTTATTTTATTGATCAAAAATTTAAATTACAATTTGTTTTATACTCTGAATCTGACTAACTAGGCCATAGCCCGTACCAAGAAAGATTCGATGGATGGCGGTTGTTTGGTAATTGTTAATGGTTAATAGCTAATAGGCACATATGTAATATAGTTTTATTAAATAATCAGAATGGTCATATATATATAACTCATGGAAAGGGTGCAGCGGACTGTGTGGGTGCCGCAATTCAAAGAAAACTCGACAACTATGTATTAAAGCAACTAATGCATTAGGTATGGATGGACATACCTAATGCATTAGTTGCTTTAATACGCTGCAATGAAATGTATCATCATACATTTCATTTCTGAAGACGAAATTGGTAAAAATAAATTACCAGCTGAATTAAAGCAAATCTCTGTATCACTGACCATGGAAGTACATCAAGTGATACAGAGATAGAAAACGTTATCGGATATAGGTGTTTGAGTTGTTTTTGTACCAGGCCTGAAAAATCTCATCTTTTGCCCATGCCAAACACTGTTAAATCTGGTTCTACAGTAAAGAAAGATCAACAGGGCCTACAGCAAACAAAAACCAACAAGGACTACACGGAAAATACACCCAATCACCAAGTAGAGGCTGAAGCTTTATAAAGAAACGTAAAAAGGAATAAATCAAATTTAAAAAAAGTGCAAATGAAAAAAAAAAACATAAAAAATGGAGAAAAACAGATTACGTATCAGAAAGTTCGGACAGTGACGAAGTACTAATAGACTACATTGACACAGATAATGATATCGATGGCTTCTTATCTGATAACTCTGAAAATTCAGTTCTTAGTACGAATTCAAAAGATCCGCAACCTTTTATCTTGGATGAAAATACAGGAATTTTATTGAAACACAAACCAATCAATTTGGGAACCGAAGCACTAAATACAGATTATATACAGCACCAAGAAAATATAACTCCAAATATTCCAGGTTCATCAGGTATAAACATTTTAGAAGACCAGCATATTGCTGAAGGTAAATACGTATTGGTTAGGTTTCAAACTAACAGGATTTCGAAATGTTACGTCGGGCAAATCCTTGCAATTAACAGAATCAATGCAAAGGTTCATGCGTAAGAAATCTAATGGTTTATTCTACTGGCCACAAGCAGAAGACATATTAG
Organism: Micropterix aruncella; assembly: GCA_944548615.1. Taxonomy (NCBI): domain Eukaryota; kingdom Metazoa; phylum Arthropoda; class Insecta; order Lepidoptera; family Micropterigidae; genus Micropterix; species Micropterix aruncella. The sequence goes on along the minus strand of OX155974.1, from coordinate 14,818,140 downwards.
ACATGTGTATTTACGATATTGCCAAAGTTTTGAATATCCTATTTGCAATCGTCGTGGAGTGCTATAATTCGAGAATCATTTGAATAAATTTAACCCCTCGCGGCCCGCGGTTTGAATTTTAATGTGTGCCTTACGGCCTGTAAGAAATTCGCGAGTCTCAAAAAAAAGATGGCGTTTCAGAAAAAAAAACGATTACTCCGAAACTGTCACACCGATCGTCTAAAAAAGACCTGTTTTATGTTCCTATTGAAATTTGCTATTAGATATTTGTAACGTCGTTATGAAAAGCAATAAAGATTATTCATAATTATTAGTCAAAGTTGTACTAACATAATTAGCGGTCGGCCTCGCCTGGCCATTTCGGGCCGTCTGGGGTTCGACGGTAAATATCAATTCTGGACGTTTCGGGCCGTCTGGTACGCGAGGGGTTAGGATTTACTAAAACTATAATAAAAATAAATAAAATGGTGCCCATTGACTTTCATGTTATGGTCGGGATGACCTAGTTAGGCAGATTCTGCATTGTAAACCAACCGAAATGTATATTTTTTGAATAAATAAATAAAATTATTATTATTATTATTATGCTATAAACAGACCTTTATGAAACTCACGTTTGTTACGTGTAATCTTGAATGTTACTGATGGCCAACATGTGTTACTGATTCACGAATGTTTAATACAAATTTTTACGGCGATACCCATATTGGAATTGGCTGCTGTGCCCCACAGCTGTAATCCATAGGTCCAAATGGGCTTCAGGATGCATTTGTACACTACTAATTTGTTTTCTAGTGAGAGTTGTGACTTGCGGCCTAGTTAGTTAGTTAGTTGTACTGGGCGTTCCTCCGCAAGTCGACATCCAGTGTGCCTATTTTGCGTGTGACTTGCGGCCTATTAACCAGTACAGTTTCCTGAGCTGTTCTTTCCTGACTTAGCGCTTTCGTTTTCGTAAATATATGCTTCCTCCACGTAAGCCGTCTATCCAGGTGCAGTCCGAGGTATTTAGCATCATTCCCTTGTGGTATTTGGGTAGGTACGTAGGTAGGTAAATGCATAGGTATGTATGTGGGTAGGTAGGTAGATGCATGTTTGTTAGGTACCTACTTAAACTTACTAAATTGTTGGTATTTTGAACACATGTAACAAGTGATGAATCACACAAAGTCAGCACTAACTCATATACCATATTCTGTTAGGGGCTATCTAGACTATCAAGCATGCTTGTCAAGCTTCGCATCGCAGACTGTGAGGGGGTCGTAAACAGCAGGAAATATGCAAATATTTACCAAAAATACCTAATTTTGTAGTTTTGCAGGGAGTCACATTAATTATACGTAATTGATTGATGAATGACGTGAATCCCTGGTATAAAACTACAAAATTAGGATTTTTTGGTAAATATTAAAAATATATATTTGCATATTTCCTGCGGTTTACGATCCCCTCCCCAGCCCGTGATGCGAAGCTCAACAAGCATGCTTGATCGTCTTGAGAGCCCTTTACAGTAAAATTTTGGGAGCTGTCTTTAGAATATTTGGGAACTGTCTTTGGTGGAAAAATTTGGGAATTGGGGTCTAAACCAAAAATACATAAAACGTATATAATAATTATTACAAATTGCATTTTTGCTTTGATGGGCTGACAACGTATCAATTAAGTATGTGTTGTGGCAACCCTGGTGAATCGCCGAAGTGTTTACTTAATTCGAAAACGGGCTCGAGATGTTATACTGCTCTTGTTTTACTATGACAGGGTTACCCATTAGTGTGACCCCAGGGTTATAGGTACTGAGCTATGTTCGCGAATATTATATGAATGAGAAGAAAAAAACAAGTACATACTTAAATAAAAATTATTTATTTAAAAAATTTACACTGAAGTAGACGATTAAATTTGAAATTATTACATTTAGGCAATGTATTGCAAAATATTTATACAGAATGTTTTTTTAAGTAAAGTTATTTAAAGAAGGTAATCAATAATTGTTTTTTCTTTTCCCAATAGGCAAAAATAAATATTTAAGTTATACATTAGATTTATATCAAATTACAATATAAGGATAATTACATAATAAATAATAGGAATCAATTATAAATTTAATTTAACTTGATGAATGAGATTTAATGAATGATTCCGCTAATTAAAATAATGGTACATAAGCCGGTGTGCGTTTTGCCTGTCCATGTTTAGCCTTGGGGTGCCAAGACAACCGAAATCGAATAACTGACGCGTCGTCGGCCGGCGCTCTGTCGTGCGACGTCGCGTCGTTCATTCGACCCAACCAACCGTAACAATTTTCATCCGGATAGAATCCTCCGATCGCCTGAAGGAATAGTAGCGGCCGTTCCTCATTCAACAGCTAAGGCAAACCATCTCTTTAGATGCGGGGACGTCTTGGAAGAAGCTGCAGTAGTAACATCCAGATAGAAATATAGGCGAGAGGAATCTGGATTGTCTCTATTACTCCGATCGATTAAAAAATCAGTCGTAGCTCCGCAACGGAATAAGATGACCAAATCGAGCATGATAAAAGATAGAAAATTTCTCACAATTCAGACAATGAGGCAAATTAGAAGGGGAGGGGCCCTATGCCGTCGTAAAGTACTAGCACGGCCGCAGAGAGAAAGAGAGGAATGGATGAGCTACAGCAAACAGCGAGTGTATTTCTTATAAAATAGACGGTGGGCACAGTATACCACCCAGTACGTTTACTCTCGAGCTACAGGGCATTGCGGGAAGAGGGTGCAAGGAATGTGGCCATGAGGGGTACATCCCGACGAACGCCGTTGGTTAGCGTTATGCGCAGATAAATGCTGGCGACTTTTTCGAACGTTAGCAAAAGTTGTGCTGTGTTGCCTTTTATTTCCTAATGTAAAAAAAAAACCTTACAAATCGGCCGACCCTGCCCGGATTTTTTTCGCCTGGATATTCAATTAACAATGGAAAAGTACAATATGTCACCGTAGTCTGAAGAGGAGATTGACGGAAGGAACTACGCGAATAAAGGACCTTTGCTTTATAACTCGTCAATTTGTTGTTTTATTTTAAATTTGCGAAGGTTTATTCTCCGTTTTGCCAAATTTAGTACCAAACCAAATTCTTTCCCCGACCCTGTGGTTGATTTTTTATTCTTTCGGTAATCACCCAACCTCCTATCGTTTTATTATTTTTGCGTTTTGGATAAATGCGATGGCGCTCTTAATTTTTTTTGGTATAACGTAAATATGATCCCCAATCTCACGTTATAAGCGTGCGCAGCTCTCAGCATGTTCACGCATTACAAAATCTGCTCTATCCTGCATTGCTCGGACCTGCATCCGAGCACACGCTTAGCCTAAATACTGCCAAAGCGCCAAGAAACGGCCTCATTTGGGGCAATCGTTAGGCAATGGGCGACAAGCGGGAGGTAATATCCGGTCAGCCATTTTGGGTTATGCGTTTTAAATTTCATGTGTCAAATCATATTTACGCTATCCGACCTGTTTACAATTGCTGAACGAGCTACGAGGAAAGATTAGGAGGCTTAACCAATCTATGCTCGAGGAATTTATGTGCGACGATGTAAGTCCCTATTTCCGCATTTCTAAAATACCAACCTGCCAAGGATTTCACCCAAGCTGTTAGCAATCATGAGAAGGGTCCTGCAGTTCTTCGGTCATGTTGCCAGGAGAAACCCAGAGAATCTGGAGATAATGCTTTCCGGGGGTCGAGTGGAGGGAAGAAGAAGCAGAGGCAGATCACCGGCCAGATGGAACGACCTCATCAAAGAAGTTACAAAAGGGTCTATACAATCTGCGACCCGCCATGCAGAAGACAGGTCGAAGTGGAGGAGCCTCGTAGGCAAACTGTTGTCTAGTGACCACGATCCTCAGTAATGAGGGAAAGACGGAGAAGAAGAAGTTGGCAATCTTCAACGTCTCAATAATTTTAACAAGTGAATATATTAAAAAGAATAAAAACACGACTGTCGTTACGGAAAGTGAACTATCGTATTTATAATTATTTTTATTATGGTTTTTTTATTTTATATTTGCGGTGTATGTATTATGTATCCATATAGATATATGTATTTCCGGAAAATACTCAATCAGACTTTTCATTTCAAACTAAACATGATATTTTTATGTGAAATTATTGACATTTGGACATTTTGACAAGTAATTTTTGGCATTTGGACAGTTTAGGTATCCTATGAGACTCAGGGTGACATAACGATTCTAACAATATTACACACTTCTGAATCGGTTCAAGCGTTCAGAAGTTATGGTAGATAAAAAAATCAGTGTTTCATAATTAATACATACCAGATTTTTTCCGAGTACAATTGCGTAGTTTTATAATTTTCCAAAATGTTCGATTGGAATTAATGGGTAAGAACCAAAAACGGTTATTTAAAAATCGATAATATTGTGGAGTGTAAGAATTAAACACTTGTATAATTTATTTTGCTAAATTAATATTCCGAATATTTCTCTTCGTTACTAGGCCTACCGGATCTATTCCTGACGGCCGCGAAGAGGGTAACAAACAAACTAAACTGTCAAATGATGAATGTCAACATGCACCGCGTAGTTAGTTAGTTAGTTAGTTATACTGGGCGTTCCTCCGCAAGTCGACATCCAGTGTGCCTATTTTCCGTGTAACGGGGGTAGCTCTATTCCACCCACCCCAGTTCCTCTACGAAAGCCAGCAGGGCTTTCAGGTTTCCTGCTGCCTCGCGCAGGGTGCCTGGAGTCCCAAGGTGTTTTGTCCTGTATACTTCTACCTGTTTACAATCTAGCAGAATGTGTTTTGTGGTTTCTTCCGCCTCCATGCATGCTCTGCACATAGGGCTATTCGTTCCGCCCATGTTGAAGAGGTGTTTGTTTAGTGTGTTGTGTCCTGTTATCAGTCCCACTAGTTTGCGTAGTTGGGGCCTTTTTGTCCTTAGAAGTGTTTTGGTAAGTTTGTGGTTGTATTCCACTACTATTTCTTTGGTTTGTCTGCAGGTGTCTATCTCTTTCCAGTGTGTTTGATGTAGTTGTTTGTAGTGGTTGTCAAGTTGGTTGTTTATGTGCGAGTAGGGTAGGGGCACGATAGGTTCGGGTCCGTATGCCGGTGTGTCTGAGCCCTTACGGGCTAGTTCATCCGCAGCATCGTTTCCTCTTGAGTTACTGTGTCCCTTGATCCATTTCAGTGTCACCTTATTGCCTTTTCCGCATACCTCGAGGAGGCTTTGGTGGCATTCGTATATGAGCCCAGATGTAAATCTATCGCTTCCCAGTGCCTGTAGCACTGACCTGCTGTCCGATAGAATACATATGTTTTCGTGTTTTAGCTGCCGCTGTTTCACTGCGTTGCAAGCTTCTATTATTCCCATACATTCTGCTTGGAATACTGTGTTGTGTGCTCCGAGTGGTTTGGAAATGTGTATATTTGCACCGCGTAATACGGTGATTTATATTAAATACGCCGCTTTCTCCTTATATAAGAGAAAGGGTTCGCTGCAAGTACTCTATGACAATCCGAAGGACAAAACGATTATTACAATATGACACACTTCTAAATCGGTTCAAGCATTTAAAAGTTATGGTGGAATAAAGAAACGGAAAACATACATAAATGAATCCTGAACACATAACACTTCTTTATTGGGCAGTCGTGTAAAAATAGCATCCGGCTGGACATTTCTATAAGTTAACTATCGCCACACTGATAGCCAGCAGTAACTCCACCTGCCTATTACTTGAATAATAATTAGAGTTTACCCTTGAACGTATCGACCCTGCTTTCCCCTGCTTCCCCTGTGAACGAACAACCCTTAAAATTTCATAGCTATTTCAATGTAGCGGAAGGTGAAGAAGGTATGACAAGTGAGTGAATGCGTGTGGAGGATTCGATGGCTCCTGAGATGAAAGGTTTACAGTTTAGCGCGTTGGTTGGTCGTCTTGGCGGTTAATTGTCAAGAAGGATCCTCACTGCCAAATCTGAAACCAAAAACAAAAACAAAATAAAAAATTAACAAAATACAAACGGGAGTTGCCATGGAATTTACCGTCCGGAGTCGGGCCCATCATAATTAGGCTTACCATAATCATAAAGGTCTAAACCGGGACCTGACCGGGAGGGGGGGGGGGGGGGGGGGGATAAAAGGGGGGGAGTTAGGGCAAAGAAAACAACAAATTTAGGTTGTACTAAAAATGGTTCTAATATTGGTAGGTATGTAAGTTACAAAAAATATATACAATACATATCACGTAGGAGTTTTTTGAATGATAAAAGTGAAGTTTAGCTGAAGCAGCTGAAATGGATGTTTAAATTATTTATTGTACCAATCGTACTTCTCGCTGGAGTGAACATTTTTCAATAATTTATATATTTTTTAAATTTTTAAATGGAAGTCGTTGCACGTAATACCAAAGGTAAGTTTACAGTGCAGTAACGCTCGCACAGTAGACTCTAGCATGCGGCCTAAATCATCCGACCAATTGTGTTTTATTACCGATTCCTAATAATATGATATTATTAGACTAATTTGGACATTTTATCAGTATCATAATTTTTGATACTGTATCATAATTATGTAATTTATTCCTATTTTCTTTCCTATTTATTCCTAGTTTATCCTGATTATTGTAGTAGATAGGCATTCCTACACTTGGATGCGTCACAAAAATAAATGATAATAAATACAATAAATACAAACGGAGCTGCCATGGAATTCACCGACCGGAGTCGGGCCCATCATAATACTATTTTTTTTTTACACTTCTGGGAAGTGAGCAGTGGATTCCGGACTTACGAACCGGCTGTGGTAGGTTTAGGACAGCTGTCTTGCCACATGTGAGCGTTACCTTACCACCCATTCACTCCCCCTTCGAAGCCATAGAATTTGAGATGCGCAAATCGCAGTTTTAGATAATTTTTCTAAGAAAGAGTTGATTATTTTTCTGGAAAGGCCAAGATCTTTAAAGAGGTGAAATAGAGATTTAGCTGGCAGGCCACGAGCGCTCACTTCCACCGCGTGAAGGTGAACAGTGAAGCCGTTCCGGGTTACGGCATTTGTAAGATCATGGTATTTATTTAATTTGTACTCGTGGTCTTTTGGGATATTTGATTCCCATGGAACAGTTAATTCTACAATAAGAGCCACCTTCCGAGATAGAGAGTAAAGAGTTATATCTGGACGGAGGGCTGTGCATCCGAGACTTTCAGGGAATTTATACTGCTTAGAGACCGAATCAACCTCCAGAATCCAATCCAATCTTTAAAATTTAATTAATAAAAACGTAACTATTATGATAGTTGTCATGGCTGTAATGTTATATTCAATATTACCTACTTAAAAATAATCAAAATATACTAATGTCATTAAATAGTAAGAGAGAATAATATATTAAAATAGAAATGCAAATTCTATGTAGAACAATCAACGTAAAATAATTTTATTGTCAATCCAGCAATATGCCTTCATATTTTTTAAACATAAATAGATGTATACTAAATTATATGAGAATTAGAATGTCCGCTAATACTGTTATGTTTAAAATTTTACTAATTATTAACCCTTGGAGTAAATGGGTATTTTCATGGATGCATCTGTCTCTTTTGCAGGATTTTCGGCGACATCGACTTAAAGTACTATAACTACGAAACTACTACACCAATCATAAAAAGAACAACTGCACAATGATTGCATTGAAATTTCGAATATAGAATATTGAAATATCATTTTGTAAAACAATTAGATAATTATGAATAAATATGAGAACGTCAAAGAAGTGAAAAAAACGCGCGACCAGATTTGGTCCACTCGTACTCAACGGATAATTGTTTCGCAACCAGATTTGGTTGACTCATACTCAACGGGTTAACATGGAAAATAAACTCGGAATTTTCAAACTCCCTTAAACCATAAATTGGGGTTCTTAGCAAATTATTTATAATTATCATTTGCTTTTCATTTGCTCTGGAATCTTAGTATAGTAGGACAAATTTTGGTGAATAAAACGGTATCGCACTTTGCTAAGTCGTTGTCGGTTTATGTGGAGATTGGATTTATTCCTCGTATCGTGATGATGAAAATCACTATTACTGTCCTAACTCGGTATACTGTGACGACGTTGATCGATATAATAGGTTATATAATCAATAATGGTACCTAAGATTCATATAATTGCCGTTTCCTTTCTCGAGCAGGTAGCCGAGGGAGGTGTAGAACTTGACCAGATGGTCCTTGCAGGCCAGAGACATCTTGTAGCAGCCCAGCTCCTGCGCTAGCAGCGACACCGTCACGGTTATCCTGCAAACGTTAAACATCATCATACGAGGGTCAATTGGAAAGTTTCCGGTCTCATAGACATAGGGTAACTGTAGAAAAAAATCTTTCGTTAGATAGATCGCCTTGTCATATGTAAACCGTAAAAAAATCAAGTCATTCTGATCATTATTTTGTCTATGACACTCTTCCAAAGTTGTCAGCTGACATTGTCTGTCCTGTGGAAGGCTACCCTGGGAGACTTGCGTCTCAGGCCTCGTTTGATTGCTCTGTTTGATTGTATACAAATTAATAAATATTTAACATAGCTTTCGTAGGATAGCCCGTGAGCAATTTTGTTAAATAACTACAAAAGCAACAAAAGCAAATCCCGCAATGATACCCTGGATTGTGGTCGATTGTTGAACGATTTTTGATAGCATTCCCATCGTCATATTTGTGTGAACGTGGATTTAGTGCTGTGGCCACGCTGCTTACTAAAAAGAGAAATCGTTTGCGTGTTACCGAACGCGGCGACTTGCGGCTGTTTTTGAGTAAATTCGAACCTGATATCAACAAACTTGTTAAAAATCATCAGATTCATTAGGTTAGTTCTAAAATTAAAATTGATGTATGTTTTAAATTGAATAAAAGACACTGTTAATATTATAAAGTTGCGTTTTAATTGCACCCAATGGCAAAAAAGTCTCGTTTTTAAAGTAATGAATGTCATTGTGGTTTTTAAGACGTTGTAAAGTAAAAAAAAATTGGGGGGCGCTGAAAAATAATTGATTTTCAAAGTGGGCGGTAGACGAAATAAGTTTGAGAACCACTGATCTAGATAGACTCTAGAATTTGTAAAATTGAATTCTTATAAGAGACTAGATGACTCGGTGAACTTCGTACCACCTAAAATTGATTTAATTGTAACTCTTCTTAAGCGTTTATTGATCCTAATCAATCTTCCAAATCCAATTCATTGAAATCTATAAAATAGCCGAATCATGTACCTACGGTTTGAATTTGAGTTTCGTTTGGTGATTAAATGAGTCGTTTGTAAATAAAATAAATTCAATGTATTTAATTTACATGATGAAATATAGATGCTTTTCCGACTTTTCCGACTTTTTCGGCTTTTTCGACTTTTTTGCATTTTTCGATTTTTTGGACTTTTTTGACTTTTTCGACTTTTTTGACTTTTTTTGACTTTTTCGACTTTTTCAACTTTTCGACTTTTAGAAATTTTACACAATCGCATGGAATAAATAACAGTTATGGATGCGCCCATCCATAGCTGTCAAACAATCGGATCGCAGCGAACGCCATCTATTGAAAGTGGCCCATTTCCCAAAATGACCAATTTAGATTTTTTCGATTTTCAGTTGTTTCTTTTAATTTTTCCTAAATATTTTTTTTTGTAAACCACCCCTGAATCAGGGCAAACAAAACAAAAAAATAATAATTCAAATCGGTCGAGTCATTTCCGAGATCCTGCGAGACTAACGCACGGCGATTCATTTTTATATATAAGAAGATTTTTGATGTGTGTAATATTATCCACACTTAAAAGTCTGTGTTATATCTATGACACGCTCTGTATAGAAATGCGTTTTGAGATGCGTTGGTTTTCACCACAAGAAGATGAAATAGTCGATGCGATCGAACGAGAAGGAACATAAAATTCAATGCGCTCCAAAATCGCGTTCGCATCAATGGAATTATTTACCAACCCATACGGCGCCAATCAAGACTCTACGGCTCTACAAACAAACTTGTTAAAAATCAACAAACTTGTTAAAAATCATCAGATTCATCCTTCACATTAGGTTAGTTTTAAAATTAAAACTGATTATGATTGTTTTAATTTGAATAAAAGATACTCTTAATATTATAACGTTGTGTTTTAATTGCTCCCAATGGTGAAAATTCTCATTTAGAAATAAAGTAATAAATGACATTGTGGTTTTTAAGATGATGTAACGAGGGGGACTTTACCCGGTCGCGCTCCGTAACATCCCTTGCGGGACCAACGTCGGCTCCCGCCAGTTCCGAAACGTCCCTTACGGGACTCAGTGGTCGCCACTGCGAAAACTAAATATAAACAGCCAAGAAAATATTGAATAAATATTTTCTTGGCTGAATAACTAAATATTTTTGTATGAAATTAAGTAAAACAAAATAATAGTTTTGGTAAAGCATTTAATAAAGAACATAACTGTATTTACAATTTTTGTATATTTTCCGTAATTTGTGATAAAAACATCGAAATGATTTTATAGGCGAGTTTTTTCAGTTCGCCAACTTTGTAATATTTATTCATTATTATCTTAATTATTTTACGAGATAAGGTTATAATGTTTTATATTTCAAATTTCAATGCGATCATTTTACAGTTATTCTTTTTATGATCCGTATAGTGGTTTAAAAGTTATGGTCGTTTTTGTCAAGGCCATCGACTTCACGCGCGAAACTACAGGTCCCGCAACGAGAGCTGGCACGTTCACAGTATTCACACTAATGCAATGTCGTGACGCGCGACGTGACTTTCACTTGATGCGCATCATAAAAAGTCTTTCCGTCTCTCTCGCTCGCGGTCAAGCTTATGAGTATGAAGGAGACCGTATTTTGTTACTGTTCAAACAGCTTGACATACAGAGTGTTCTTTTTTCGCATTCGAGTTATAACCGAATTAAAACACAGTTAGCTGGATATTTTACGTCTTTTTAGTGTATTATTAGCCCATAACGGCTTGTATTAGTAATTCAACTAACAAAATTATTTCGATTGCTAATCTAGATAGTAGCAAAGTTACCTTAATGCCATTTTAATCAAGCATGCGGTAAATGTTTTCTGTTTACGGTAATAAAATAAAACGTCGTTATTGTCAATAACCGCTTTGTAGTCAATTTGAGACATTTAATATCTACATACAATAATCATAGCATAAAGATTCAATTCAATTCAATTCAATTTATTTTCCAAAATCTTTACAGATTGTTGAAACTTATTTTATATATAAAAGCAGTCTTTAAATTACACGAACAAAAAATCAATCAAAATTTAAAATTACGAACATTAAAAAATATATAATAATATTATATTTCATTCGGTTTTATGGATTTCAGCTTCCTACTTCACGCCAGGCTGCATCGCAAGTGTTTATTTTTATACTAATTAGGATAAAGTTCTATATTAATTAAACGGTATCAAGTTGGTTGATTCACCAGCCGTTGGTCGCTAATAGCCTTTTCGTAAGTGGCTAATGCCGTTAACCCCTCGCGTACCAGACGGCCCGAAACGTCCAGAATTGATATTTACCGTCGAACCCCAGACGGCCCGAAATGGCCAGGCGAGGCCGACTGCTAATTATGTTAGTACAACTTTGACTAATAATTATGAATAATCTTTATTGCTTTACATAACGACGTTACAAATATCTAATAGCAAATTTCAATAGGAACATAAAACAGGTCTTTTTTAGACGATCGGTGTGACAGTTTCGGAGTAATCGTTTTTTTTCTGAAACGCCATCTTTTTTTTGAGACTCGCGAATTTCTTACGGGCCGTAAGGCACACATTAAAATTCAAACCGCGGGCCTCGAGGGGTTAAGCGCTTTGGAAATATTGTAATTTCGTCATGTAATTTTGTCGACATTTCGTATTTAGTTCTTTTATCACATTCGTTCGTTAGTGTCAACCACGAGTCAATCGACGACGCGCGGTTATTTTGTTTTGTACCTACTTGGAGGTTAAAATAAAATGTCTTTTGAAGAATTGGTTCCGGCAAAACATTAATAGGCCAATCTCGTGAAATAGTGTACAATGTTTTTAACTATTTTATGCATCATGATAAAAACTGTGATGGAGAAGGCCGTTTAATGAAATATTTGTACGGTTTGACATCAGAGGCGACTGGTGTTTCTCAGAGAAGTGTTCAACGAGTTGTTTGTGAAGTGCGCAATCAAGTTACAGCGGCTGTTAAAGCGTCAACATCACAACCATCTACCTCAAGGGAAGAAGAGCTACCAGTATGCAAAACATTGCCGACTGTACAAGTTACTTTCAGAACACCGGGTAAGAAGCGACCAAGGTTAGCAAAAAAATCTACAGTAGATAGTTTTGACCAACAAGTCATAAGGCGAACTATCTACGACTTCCATCTGGTTCATCAAGCATTTCCGACATTAAAAAAGGTATTCGAAGTGTTGAAAGACAGCATCAACTTTGAGGGTGGCATTACTACGCTAAGGAACATCGTTAAGAGGTTAGGTTTCAGATGGAGATAGACACAAAATAATAAAAAACTGCTCATTGAAAATGAATCCAAGGAAATCCAAGGAAACTTCGAAGACGTGAAGAAAAGGACCGAGGACATGAAATATTTTTGAATTACATAGAATCCTAATAATACTTGACAATAATAGTACCATAAAAGTGGTCACTGGTTTTCTTTGGCGGTTCTTTCCAGTGGAATCTTACTTGTAGAAAATAACAGAAAAAAGTACTATTATTGTGCATTCACGTTCAGTATGTGTACATTAGATATGTATTTACATTAAATAAATATATTTGAAACGTGTTAATGTTTGTTTAATGGGGCAACGCACTTAGTTGGGCGATTCGTAATTAGGTCAATCGGTCATTAAGGATCATTAAATAACTAGACTTATTAAAAAGTTATTACGGTAATTATATAAGGTTATATTTGTAATATATAATATAATATCCACCTATATATAGGTAGATATTTTTAAATTATTGCATTTATTTTGAAACACACTGTATAGTGACATTGCATTAGTGTGAGTACTGTGAACGTGCCAGCTCTTATCGCGTGACCTGTATCAAGCGCAGAAGTGACGGCTGAATTTTTACCCCAAGAGAGCAGGGGTTAAGATGTCGGGGGACGGGTGATGTAAGATGATGTATCAGGTAACGACTAGGACCTCATGCAAAGAATATTTCAGCAAGGCAAGGGTAATGACTATATATTAGGCGATCATATACCAGTGTTTAATGTATGCTAGACAGCACCTAGCAGAAACACTAATTAATTCAGACATTCACTCGCATCATACCCGCGGTAGTTCCCTTTTATGCGTACCCCGAATACGACTGGCAAAAGTACAGAAAAGCTACTTGTACCTTAGCAATACATTCTATAATCTACTCCCTACAAAATTTAAACAGCTGGAGGACATAAAATTAAAAAAAAACATCAAGGAGATGCTGATAGACCACCCTTTCTATAATCTGGCCGAATTTGAGGGCCATGACTTTTCAAATATTGTGCCCATTTAAATTACTTAAAAGAGTAGAGCCTTATTGTCTGATTATTTTATACGGTCTTATATCTGTACCAGTGTTGTTGCTGATGCAGGTTTTTTAAATATCAGCGGATGCTGATGCTGATGCTGATTATTTGAGATCAATATCAGCTGATGCTGATGCTGATGCTGATTTTAATTAATTAGGTAAATAAAATATATCCAAATATCAAATTGTAAGTAAAAGTGATCATTTTATTAGATATTTGAAATAAAAGGCAAATTATAATAATTATGTGACTTTTAATTATCGAAAACATCTTGAATACGTAAAGTGATATTACCTGACATACCTATATAAATAAAATATAATTGCCTGTACACCACTCAACTTACATCTGTTTTTAATTAATTAATACTGAAATTGTATTAACGGTAAATTATATTTCAAAAACAATAGCTGAGCTGCCTTTTCAGCTTGCAGTCGATTACGGGAAGGTTTATAAATAACTCCGGCACTGCTGAACAATTGTTCGCTAGGAACACTTGCCGGCGGAGATGACAGAAATCTCCGAGCCAGTGCAGAAAATTCTTTATATGTATTTGTTCCATGCGTTCTCCACCAGTCAAGTGGGTTTTGTGACACAATAATCTTTTTTTCTTTGTAATATTGTCTTAGCAGATTTTTAAGTTTCAAATTCGCATCCGCAATTGAGTTATTGATGTCACTCTCACTACTTTCTTCGTCACTTGAATCTAGCAAAACTGCAAGTTCACTTTGCAGGGTTAGTCTACTAGCTCTGCTAGTTGAGGGCTGTTCTATGTCTCCTGCTTTCATCAAAGGAGCAGTTCTTCTTGACCTCTTAGGTGATGATGGACCAATTTCGTCTCTATTTATATTGGCTAGTTTTAGAATTTCAGTCTCAACTCTTTCCATTGAAATTTCACTGAAGAATTTGGTTTTATATCGCGGATCCAAAAGGGTGGATATTGCGAATAAGAAATTATTTTTTATATCATCAAATTTATCGGAAATATTTGTTTTTAAGGTAGTAATAAGATGTTTTATCGCGTCTGAGTTATCTGTTTTAGCTAATTGGTCGTCAAGTTTCTTCGTAAGTACATGAATAAGCGGAATAACGGATGAAATCAAAGCATTTGAATTGCTTAGTTCCCGTGTACTTTCTTCAAAAGGTCGCAACAACTCCACACAGTCTTCCATAAGTTTCCACTCTTCGGGTAAAATAGCTTGTATGTTGTGGTTATTAATGTTATTATTACGGTAAATGCTCAATGAATCTTTGATTTTCAAGTATCTTTCCATCATATAAAAGGAACTGTTCCATCTCGTGACGCAGTCTTGAAAAACTGTTAATTTTGGTTGATTGAGGCGTTCTTGAATAGCATTCAATTCTTTCTGTGCTATTGTCGAGTGATTGAAATGGTTCGCAATTTTTTTAATTTTTTGTAAGATGTCTATTATGCTTTGATGGGACTTTAACCCATTTTTCACACATAATTGAAGTTTATGCGCTGTGCAATCTATATCGCTGAACTCTGATATTGCCATGGCCCTTTTCATATTTGACCCTTCGTCTCTAATAATGCAGTGTACTTGATTTTTGGATATACCCCATTCAGTTAACATAGATTCATATTTTTCGGCAATAATATCTCCTGTATGGCGATTATCGAAAGTTTCGCATTTTAGTATTACCGATTTGCGATCAAAATTTTCGGTAATTCCATGACAAGTTAAACTTAACAAAGAAACATTGGCACTTGGATCCGTCCAAATGTCTGATGTAAATGTCATGTATTTAAATTCCTTTATAACTTTTTTCACCTCTGCAGCAACTTTTTCGTATAAATCTTTACAGACATAGTTAGTGAAAAAATTGCGGCCTTTTAAATTATATTTTGGCATAACCGCTAGCATGAGTCTTCGGAAACCAATACCTTCCACAAAATGAAATGGCAAGTCCTGAACAGCAATCATCTCGCCGATTAATTTGTCAATAATTAAACTCTTTGGGTTATCTTTGTCATACTGTTTATCCTTTCGAAATGCTTCCTCTAGTGATTGTTGCTTTTTTGCTCGCTGAATTGGTGTTAGTATTTTACCTAAAACAAATAAACTAATTTTACTCTCTAAAATTTAGACATGGAGGTTGGGTTCTAGGTTAGGTTGTATGTTAGGTATTAAATTATCGCATTTATAATAATAGTAGGAAGGAAGTAAGATACATAACATTTATTAGACAGTTATATTACCTACTAAATAAAGAGGTGTACAAAATCGCAACGCGCTTCTTTGCCTCCCCCACAAGGTCACACAAGTCACAACCCCGCAAAGAATACAGCGTATACATGTTTTTTTTTAGAAAAAAGTCAAAAATAATAAAATAACGATTTTCCTGGTTAGTTCGACGATGTACTGAATCACCCACTTCAATGATATCACTAACTAAAAACTCACCCGTATGTTTAACTAAATAAGAAAATTACCCTACCTTCTTCAGCAGTTCCGGCGGCTTCCAGGTTTTCGATCTCACAGCTTAAAAAACGGGTATGCTCTTCTGGATGTTTAAACTTCAAGTGATTTTTTAACGAGGTATTAGTACGTCCTTTGCGAGAATAATCCATTTTACAGATATTACACTTTGCGGTATCTTTATTTACTAATGTAAAATACTTCCATACTTCACTTTTCAATGGCGGAGGCATTATAAAACTTGTGGTTTACTTACACCGACAATGTCTGCTGCGGTAATGAGTCAGTCAATCTTGCATTCGTTTATTGTCGCGGCTAGCCGCGCAGGTGCATGTAACACCTGCGCGGCTAGAGTCCCCCGGGATCCCCCGAATCAAGAATCCCCCGGGATTTACAAGTCGTACGAGTGACACGAGATGATACGACCTTGAATATCAGCAATAAAAATCAGCATCGATTATTGCGGATGCTGATGCGGATGCTGATATTGAAAATAATGCGAATAATCCGCTGATGCTGATGCTGATGCTGATATTCGCAACAACCCTGATCTGTACTTTTAGTTTAAAATGCATAACGTAGCTTTAATTTGATTATTTAACATTTTACTGTCAATTTGAATATTACGATGAATAATTTAACTACGTATCTTTTCGAATTACTAACTACTTCAAATATTAGGCTTCTATTTTGATTATTTATATGTATAGTTTGACAATCTAGTAGTTAATTCTTGACTACCTATGTATGTTCAGGAAAGAGTAGTAACGAAACTTAGTAGTTAACGGGTTAGTAACCTAACCCAATTATTTCTTAGTCTTTAGCCATCAATTGGACACGATGAAAATGTAATGTAAAGTTAAAAAAAAATGGGGGGCGCTAAAAAATAATTGATTTTCAAAGTGGGCTTTAACGTTTAAATATATGAATTTTGTGATATTTACAGTTTGCCAAGTTGCTTGCCACGGTAGCTGTTGTTCACCACCACATCCTCCAGATGTCCTCTCTGTAAATCACAAACAAAACAAATAAAAATCTGCATGCGCTCAATAGAAAAGCAAAGAGATTGCGACTTCAGAGGGCGTTGCCCTGTTATGGAATATGGTGCAACTTCATTTAAAAAATCGACCGTTCACCCCAAGACTTTCCCGGCAAGTAGTCGAGGACTAATTTTATCTGAATATTAAATTCATAAATAAAATCCCAAATGACATTGCAATCTGGCTCTATTTTGTCTCACTTTTGGTTATTTTTATTATTAGTTTTACGGATAAAAAAAAAAAAAAGGAATTATTTGTTACATTTATATTTTGACTATTGTGTTGACATATCCAACTGTTTTGAAGACTATCGCGGTTGTTTGATGTTATAAACAGGATAGAAAACGAATTTACTGCGTGAAATTTGTAGCACCCGACGTTTCGGTGACGTTGCAGCCGGTCAATCCGTTGTTTTGCGGGTAGGTCGCATACCGCTGCCGCCGCTGCGTAGGTTATAACGGTGGCGGGGGGCCGGGCTCGGAGCGCGTGAATTTTGAAAATCCGTCTTGCACACAACACTCACTGTATCCTGTCTTACGTCTTTGCATTCGGCGGAGGGAACATTTTAAGAAAAGGGTTCCACGTAGAAGAGAGTTTATAACCGTCGTCTCTATTGAAGTTCGGGGTTCTTCTTATTTCAATGGCTTCCCGGATCATGCGAGGAAAGTAGAGATGTTCCTTTGAAAGCACAATGGGATTTTGAAACTCCATCCAGTGGTTACTTCCGCAATCCAAAATATGTTCGCAGATCGCCAATTTTCCAGCTGCAACGTCACCGAAACGTCGGGTGGTACAAATTTCACGTGGTAAATTCGTTTTCTATCCTATTTATAAAATCCAACTATATCTGCAATTTTGCATGAATAAAAGACTATTGACTATTAATCATTGAGCTAAAATCTCTCGGCCAGCGGACAAACCCGGTTGGATTCCATTGACATGGCTCGGGTGGCGTGGTTCATTTCTCGGCTAAGGGCGGGGTTGGGCCAAGCGCCAACAGTATGGTGGAATTTAAATATTATTAGTGTAGCTTGTATATGAGATATTCCAACCAAACTTTCACAATGTGGTTTTGTGGTGTCTTGGACAGTTTACACTGGGCCCGAAATGTGAGACAGTTTAGACTGGGCCGGCAAAAATATGTTGCACGAAAAAGCTGTATAAAGATGTCATGTCGGTACTGTTAAAGAATAAAATGTGCTCGCTCTCTACAAGGCGTGCTTAATTATTGAGATCAACTTATATACGGCGTATAAGGCGATACATAACAGGTTTCGACCCAACTAGGCACCTGTGTATCCAATTCTAGCCTTTAAGTCCAATATTTCAAGATTGAATTATGACTAGTGTGCCCCCTAGTGGGCCGATTTCAACCACAACCTTTTTAACTCTTGCCATCACCAAATGATGCCTGCATGACAAATTTCAACTCAATTGGATTAAGTGTTTGGGCGCTATTGTGGAGGAACACACACACACACACACACACACACACACACACACACACACACACAGACAGACTTTAATCTTCTCGAAAAAAAAAATTGTGGATTCACAATACTTTCTTTCCTCATCGATTGGTGGGCCAAGAAAGTAAAACTACTATTTTGACTTCTACTATTGTGCTAAAGAAACCTTTCTATGTTTTCATCGGGCGGACATTTACTCCACAATATTAATAGTACCCAAACACTCCATTGGAGTCAAATGACTATCTATTAAGCGATAATAAACAAATGAATATTATACGTGGAATTTAGCTGTTTTCGAAATGCAGTTTTTTATACAAACGGACAACTACAACTAGAGCTGTCGACTACAACAGGCGAACCCGTCACCTCAGAAGTTTTAACGATATTGATCGTTCTGTCAGACAAAACAGTCCACCGTCAAGTTCCGCCACATGCCTATAAGAAGCCAACGCCTTACAGCGAGATAGCCAGATAAGTCATCCAGTGGGTCGACACTCGCGCCCTTACTACCGTTGCAACCAGATTATTCCGGTCTTTCGAATGGTTACGGGTTCGAGGTCGCTTGCGCGGTCCTCTCCCTTATGTAGCGGTGAAACGGTGTCAGCCGAATCTATAGCGGACCACGGTGCCAGACAGAAT
This sequence comes from Micropterix aruncella, assembly GCA_944548615.1. Classification (NCBI taxonomy): domain Eukaryota; kingdom Metazoa; phylum Arthropoda; class Insecta; order Lepidoptera; family Micropterigidae; genus Micropterix; species Micropterix aruncella. The sequence continues at coordinate 14,798,989 of OX155974.1, read as the reverse complement.
TCCATGGACAGCACGCCGCACCAACAAATCTATCCTTGAAGAACTCGGCATCCAAGTGAGGCTGTCTAACGTGTGCATGAGAAGGGTCCTGCAGTACTTTGGTCATGTTGCCAGGAGAATCCCGGAGAATCTGGAGAAAATGCTTTTCGGGGGTCAAGTGGAGGGAAGAAAAAGTAGAGGCAGATCACCAGCCTCATAAAAGAACTTACAAACGGTGGGACAACCTCATAAAAGTACTTACAAAAGAGTCAATACAATCTGTGACCCGCTATGCAGAAGACAGGTCGAAAGGGTGGAGCATTGTAGGCAAACTGTTGTCTAGTGGCCACGATTCTCAGTAATGAGGGAGCGCCGGAGAAGAAGAAGACACATACCAGTCCAGCCCCGTGTATGAATTTCTGTTCCACCACCAGTGTTGCCGCACCGATGAGCCGGCCGATGCGAGTGTCCTCTATGACCGTCACGTAATATCCCCCGGATGACTGCATGCGCCAAAACCTCTCTGGAAATTCAAACAATTGCCATTTTTACACGACTGCCCAAAAAGGAGTGATCAAGATTCATCTACGTATGTTTCCGTTTCTTCTTTATTATTATTATTATTATTTATTCTGGACAGGCAGCTTTTTTGATACGTCCAGATCAGATCTTGTAAAGCTAAACAATATTATATAAACAATATTAATAAGTTCTTAGGTACAAATCGAGTCTGTTTTTAAATTGATTGATAGAGTTTCCACTAATCACTTCAAGTGGTAGTTATTTCACATGTCCACCACTCTATTTTTCAGAACGTTCTTAGGAGGATTAGATTTAAATTTTGTACGGTTGAGTTTTTTGTTGTGACCTCGAAGATTTGTGTTGACGTTGAATTTGTAAATATTCTTCAGTGCAGGTACATCGTAATAGTGTGTTAGAATTTTAAATGCCTCAATCAGGTCCCCTCTTTGTCTTCTTTGTTTGAGTGTAGTAATTCCAAGTAATTTCAAGCGATCTTCATAATTCCTATTCTTCAGGCCCACTGGCATTTCGGTTGCCCTTCGCTGAACCTTTTCCAGAATATCTACATCTTTGCAAAAGTAAGGGTTCCAGATCTGATAGCCATACTCAAGAATATGCCTCACTTTCTTATTAGATAGAGAGTAGAGTTGGCTCTTTTAGCAATTGCAATTATGTGTTTCTCCCATTTGAGATCATCAGTAATTGTTATTCCAAGATCTTTTTGTTGTTTGACTACTTCTACCGTAACTTCTAAACGCTTGAAACGATTTAGAAGTGTGTGGTATTGTTGAAATCGTTTTCATAGTTCAAAGTTCAAAGTTTATTTATTCCAAAAAACCCGGTAAGGGTATAGAACTTACAATTAATAAATCTATTTTTTATAATATTCATATTTTAAACATATCATATATCTGGCAAAAATAAAATTAAATCACGTTAGAAATCTGAAAGTCAATAAACTATACAAAATCAACCATTACATTGTCTAAATATTAAAAAGATCATTTAGAAATATCAAAAATTTTATCCTCCCGAGTGTCGTATGGTACGTGCCGTGAGTCCTAGGGTACGAGAAAGCAGCGCCTTTAATATAAATCACCATGTTACACGGCGCGAGTTGACATTCATCATTTGACAGTTTAGTTTTTTTTTGGTTCTTCCTCTAAGCAGCCGCCAGAAATAGATCTGGTAGGCCTAGTAACGACGAGAAATATTTAGAATATTAATTTAGCAAAATAAATTATCTTCTTCTCCGTCGTTCTCTCATTACTGAGGATCGTGGCCACTAGACAACGGTTTGCCTACGAGGCTCCTCCACTTCGACCTGTCATCTGCATGGCGGGTCGCGGATTGTATTGACCCTTTTGTAATTTCTTTGATGAGGTCGATCCATCTGGCCGGTGATCTGCCTCTGCTTCTTCTTCCCTCCACTTGACCCCCGGAAAGCATTTTCTCCAGATTCTCTGGGTTTCTCCTGGCAACATGGCCGAAGAACTGCAGGACCCTTCTCGTGCATACGGTGGAGAGCCTCACTTGGATGCCGAGTTCTTCCAGGACAGATTTGTTGGTGCGGTGTGCTGTCCATGGGATTCCTAGCATTTACGCCAACACCACATCTCCAGTGCATTTGATGTAATTTCCTAGTTTTGGGCGCTGACATCTTTTTTGCAAATTGTCATAGAGAATCGAATAGTTATAGCAATGAAATGCTGTTCCCATGCGCTCACAAAATTGGCAGCACAGCGGCAGTTGGCGACGTGCGATGAAACGAAATGACATTTGGCGCATTATTGCCAGCATTGAAAATGAAATACGGCTAGAGCTCTGTCGGGGAAAGGCGATTTTGTGGAATATGTCGTTTATCATTCAGGAAAAATGTAGAAACCCGATGATACTAAATGGAGAAACCCGAAGAAGAATAAGGGGGGATCGTACCGTTAAACTGTCTTCTGCTGACATCTCCGACGTCGGTGAGCTGAGACAAAAGCTGGATGAAGCCCTTGTCGAAGTCCTCGAGCATCAGGGGTCTCACAACCATCCAATCCTCGCCGGGATGAGCCGCTGAGATGGGCGGACTGAGGGCATCTCCGCTTTTGGAGAAGTCCAGGCGCTTTAGCAGGTCTGGAGGGTACAGGTACGTGCACCCTTTGTGGCACTGAAAATACACACAATAATAATATCGGGAGCGATTTATTTAATCGTTTATCCAATTACCAAGTTATAGTTATTCATTACAGTAAAACCAAGGCATCGAAAAGTAAAATTAATAAAGATATCAGAATAAATAAAATATATAAGGATAAATAATAGCTGCAATTTAGCCTGCAATTTAAACGAGTGAGGGTTGGCAGTAAAATATCAAAATCTGGTGCCATCGAGTGAACTTCATTTAAGCGCCGCAAAGCACGCGCCAACAAGTTCAACCTCGTAAGGTTGGTGCGCGAGAACGGCTCTGCGAAAAGATGGTGCGATCGAGCACGAAGATAATTATTTGGTACGAAATGATCCACCTTGGCTAGTAAATAAAATACAAAAGGAGCTGCCATGGAATTCACCGACCGAAGTCGGGCCCATCATATAGTGTTATTACACTTCTGGGGGGTGAGCAGTGGATTCCGGACTAACGAACGGCTGTGGTAGGTTTAGGACAGCTGTCTTGCCACATGTGAGCGTTCACCTTACTACCCATTCACTCCCCCTTCGAAGCCATAGAATTTGAGATGCGGAAATTGCTGTTTTTGATAATTTCTCTAAGGAGTTGATTATTTTGGTGGAGAGACCAAGATCTTTAAAAAGGTGAAACAGAGATTTAGCTGGAGCACCAACTTCCACCGCGTGAAGGTGAACAGTGAAGCCGTTCCTGGTGACGGCATTTGCGAGATCATGGTATTTATTTAATTTGTACTCGTGGTCTTTTGGGATATTTGATTCCCATGGAACAGTTAACTCTACGATAAGGGCCATCTTCCGAGATAGAGAGTAGAGTTATATCTGGACGCAGGGCTGTGCATCCGAGACTTTCAGGGAATTTATACTGCTTAGAGACCGAATCGACCTCCAGAATCCAATCTGAAGCTTTCTCGATTATTGAGAAAGGTTTTATAGTGAAATGTTTTTTGCCTTTAGAGCCATCCCGCACTAACTGTATTGGGGGTTTTGAGGGTACTGTCAAACCCTTGTTGGCACGAGCAAGATAACCCTTGTTAGGGTTATCACTTTTACCACGAAATAGATTCAAAATATAGGACATGGTCAACATTTCTCTTCTGAGACAGAGAGAATTACAGCCAACCATGCCTGTGATCAATGCAGTCGGATACAAAAATGTATAATATCCGTACTGCCGCTTGAAGTACAAAAATTTCAATACTTCTGTACCTTTTTCAGCATGAGGGTATAGGTATCTTCGGATATATGAGGGGATAGGGACTTTTAACAATCGAGTTGTACAATAACCCAAATAATATTGAAGTGTTTGGATTGCTGTATCACAAACACTAGAAGATTGAAAGAAGTCTTAGATAGTAAGCTAATGAAAGCTCTCCTGAAAGCTGAAATGCTTCCCCTTATTCAATAGACGGAGAGAATCTGCCTTTTTTGCCTTTTTTAAGCGCAAGGCCGCCAGTGACTTTGATTATTTCGTGCATTACAATCTTCTACTTATATTCGAATATCATTGCTCTATATCTAAATAAATAAGCGAGATATAGGCGTTTAAAGAAGCGTCAAACACCTATACTTCGGTAGGTTAACACTTTAACAGAGGCCGATTTTTATAGCCACGTTTCGTTGCCCGCATTATCGTAACGGCTATAAAAAAATAACCTGATTAGATAACATGGCATTACTAGCAGCGCCGCAGCCAAATTTTTTTTTCGAATTGCGCAAAATTCGAAAAAAAAAATTGCATGCGGTGATATTTCCATATTTAGGATTTTTCTATTGTTTCAGGATACCTCTTGTTATCAAAACGCAAAGTCATTGAAAAAAACCTCAAAAGTAGTCTCATTTTTTTAAATATCGCAGACATGTTTTTTCACGAGCATGCCATCATTTTTGTAATATGGCAAATTGTTATCGATATTAGAGAAATCGCGATATATCGCCTATTGTCCGACACTACTCCTGAAACAATATGGCCGATTTGTTGACGTCTAGTATGCAAACTTTGAATGCCTATATCTCGCTTATTTATTGAGAGCTGAGAGAGAGAAAAGATTATTGCAGGTTCGGAATCTGCGTGGTGAATATAGTCCGGTGACATTTAAAAACCATCAATCCAGGAGAGGTTCCTATACTGCAGTTATACCCTGAGTTTAAAAAAACTTTTTTTTGTATGTAAATTTGTTGTTTATTTGTCTCGAAATTTTACACGTATGAAGCTTTTTTGGAATTATTGCAGTATAGGTACCTTTCTTAGAAATCGAAAAAACAAAGAAATACTACTAGGTTAGATCATTGTAATGCTAAATGTGAAAGAAAAAAGCTTCGGACGCGTAAATTTTCGAAACCAAATTTACATACAAAAAAAAAAAAAATTTTTTTTTACCTCAGTTTTTAAGGTTGTTTTAAAAAAACCTAACCTAACCTAACCTAACCTATCGCCAAATAGGTGTTTATGTATTATTTTTTTAAAAAAACTACCGAAATGTATGGGTTTGGCGCTTTTTTTAATGCCTATATCTCGCTTATTTATTGAGACCGAATAAATATTATTACAGATTCGGAATCAGCGTGGTGAATATAGTCTGGTGACGTTAAAAAATCAACAATCTAGAAGAGGTACCTATACTGCAATAATTACCGCTTTTTTCTCTTATATTTAGCATTACATGATCGAATCTAGTAGTATTTCTTTATTTTTTTATTTTTGAGAAAGGTACTATTCTGTAATAATTTTGAAACTTTTATAATATTGTAATATCAGAATATAATACGAACCTGATGATCTTCTGGAGCCATGGCAGTGGCCGAGAAGCGACTGCTTTCCCTTCGGCCTTCAAAGAGGAAAGAGAAGGTGGAGTCGCTGCGAGGTCGACGACAAGCCTAGCCAGCCATCAGCAGTCAACCGGGCCCATTTAACAACTAAATGAACGAACCACTGCAAAACTTCCACTAATTTTTAACGCGAACAGACATTTTGTCCACGTAGTTACACGTTAACTGACAACAAACCAGTTTGACAGCTGTCACTTTTCTTCTTTTTTATATTTTATATGACAGCCGAATTATTTTAAAATCCAAAAAAGGTAATTAATTACGAAAAGAACACAATTTATTTTCTAAGCAACAATTTAACATTATTTTAGGAACGCCGCCATTGGTTGAAGCTCGTCATGTGGTCCGTGTTGTCATGGTTACTATGGTAACGGACGACTTGTCGGACGAAACGGTTTTGCCAACGTATGATATGCTTCTTTTTCGAGTGACGAGTGTAGATTGCTACATAATATCATTTTATTTTCTTTTGAATGCGGAAAAATCATTAAAAATGACATATTAACGTGTCAACTGTGTGACCATGCATTACGGGATGTATTCTAACCTATTGTAACATGTATTTTTATTGGATTACTAGATGACCCGGTGAACTTCGTACCAGTGTTGTTGCTGATGCAGGTTTTTTAAATATCAGCGGATGCTGATGCTGATGCTGATTATTTGAGATCAATATCAGCTGATGCTGATGCTGATGCTGATTTTAATTAATTAGGTAAATAAAATATATCCAAATATCAAATTGTAAGTAAAAGTGATCATTTTATTAGATATTTGAAATAAAAGGCAAATTATAATAATTATGTGACTTTTAATTATCGAAAACATCTTGAATACGTAAAGTGATATTACCTGACATACCTATATAAATAAAATATAATTGCCTGTACACCACTCAACTTACATCTGTTTTTAATTAATTAATACTGAAATTGTATTAACGGTAAATTATATTTCAAAAACAATAGCTGAGCTGCCTTTTCAGCTTGCAGTCGATTACGGGAAGGTTTATAAATAACTCCGGCACTGCTGAACAATTGTTCGCTAGGAACACTTGCCGGCGGAGATGACAGAAATCTCCGAGCCAGTGCAGAAAATTCTTTATATGTATTTGTTCCATGCGTTCTCCACCAGTCAAGTGGGTTTTGTGACACAATAATCTTTTTTTCTTTGTAATATTGTCTTAGCAGAAGTTTCAAATTCGCATCCGCAATTGAGTTATTGATGTCACTCTCACTACTTTCTTCGTCACTTGAATCTAGCAAAACTGCAAGTTCACTTTGCAGGGTTAGTCTACTAGCTCTGCTAGTTGAGGGCTGTTCTATGTCTCCTGCTTTCATCAAAGGAGCAGTTCTTCTTGACCTCTTAGGTGATGATGGACCAATTTCGTCTCTATTTATATTGGCTAGTTTTAGAATTTCAGTCTCAACTCTTTCCATTGAAATTTCACTGAAGAATTTGGTTTTATATCGCGGATCCAAAAGGGTGGATATTGCGAATAAGAAATTATTTTTTATATCATCAAATTTATCGGAAATATTTGTTTTTAAGGTAGTAATAAGATGTTTTATCGCGTCTGAGTTATCTGTTTTAGCTAATTGGTCGTCAAGTTTCTTCGTAAGTACATGAATAAGCGGAATAACGGATGAAATCAAAGCATTTGAATTGCTTAGTTCCCGTGTACTTTCTTCAAAAGGTCGCAACAACTCCACACAGTCTTCCATAAGTTTCCACTCTTCGGGTAAAATAGCTTGTATGTTGTGGTTATTATTACGGTAAATGCTCAATGAATCTTTGATTTTCAAGTATCTTTCCATCATATAAAAGGAACTGTTCCATCTCGTGACGCAGTCTTGAAAAACTGTTAATTTTGGTTGATTGAGGCGTTCTTGAATAGCATTCAATTCTTTCTGTGCTATTGTCGAGTGATTGAAATGGTTCGCAATTTTTTTAATTTTTTGTAAGATGTCTATTATGCTTTGATGGGACTTTAACCCATTTTTCACACATAATTGAAGTTTATGCGCTGTGCAATCTATATCGCTGAACTCTGATATTGCCATGGCCCTTTTCATATTTGACCCTTCGTCTCTAATAATGCAGTGTACTTGATTTTTGGATATACCCCATTCAGTTAACATAGATTCATATTTTTCGGCAATAATATCTCCTGTATGGCGATTATCGAAAGTTTCGCATTTTAGTATTACCGATTTGCGATCAAAATTTTCGGTAATTCCATGACAAGTTAAACTTAACAAAGAAACATTGGCACTTGGATCCGTCCAAATGTCTGATGTAAATGTCATGTATTTAAATTCCTTTATAACTTTTTTCACCTCTGCAGCAACTTTTTCGTATAAATCTTTACAGACATAGTTAGTGAAAAAATTGCGGCCTTTTAAATTATATTTTGGCATAACCGCTAGCATGAGTCTTCGGAAACCAATACCTTCCACAAAATGAAATGGCAAGTCCTGAACAGCAATCATCTCGCCGATTAATTTGTCAATAATTAAACTCTTTGGGTTATCTTTGTCATACTGTTTATCCTTTCGAAATGCTTCCTCTAGTGATTGTTGCTTTTTTGCTCGCTGAATTGGTGTTAGTATTTTACCTAAAACAAATAAACTAATTTTACTCTCTAAAATTTAGACATGGAGGTTGGGTTCTAGGTTAGGTTGTATGTTAGGTATTAAATTATCGCATTTATAATAATAGTAGGAAGGAAGTAAGATACATAACATTTATTAGACAGTTATATTACCTACTAAATAAAGAGGTGTACAAAATCGCAACGCGCTTCTTTGCCTCCCCCACAAGGTCACACAAGTCACAAGTAGTCACAACCCCGCAAAGAATACAGCGTATACATGTTTTTTTTTAGAAAAAAGTCAAAAATAATAAAATAACGATTTTCCTGGTTAGTTCGACGATGTACTGAATCACCCACTTCAATGATATCACTAACTAAAAACTCACCCGTATGTTTAACTAAATAAGAAAATTACCCTACCTTCTTCAGCAGTTCCGGCGGCTTCCAGGTTTTCGATCTCACAGCTTAAAAAACGGGTATGCTCTTCTGGATGTTTAAACTTCAAGTGATTTTTTAACGAGGTATTAGTACGTCCTTTGCGAGAATAATCCATTTTACAGATATTACACTTTGCGGTATCTTTATTTACTAATGTAAAATACTTCCATACTTCACTTTTCAATGGCGGAGGCATTATAAAACTTGTGGTTTACTTACACCGACAATGTCTGCTGCGGTAATGAGTCAGTCAATCTTGCATTCGTTTATTGTCGCGGCTAGCCGCGCAGGTGCATGTAACACCTGCGCGGCTAGAGTCCCCCGGGATCCCCCGAATCAAGAATCCCCCGGGATTTACAAGTCGTACGAGTGACACGAGATGATACGACCTTGAATATCAGCAATAAAAATCAGCATCGATTATTGCGGATGCTGATGCGGATGCTGATATTGAAAATAATGCGAATAATCCGCTGATGCTGATGCTGATGCTGATATTCGCAACAACCCTGCTTCGTACCACCTAAAATTGATTTGATTGTAACTCTTCATTCAACCTTCCAAATCCAATTCGTTGAAATCTATAATATGGCCGAATCACGTACGGTTTGAGTTTCGTTTGGTGATTAAATGAAAGTTGTTTGTAATTAAAATAAATTGAATGTATTTAATTTACATGGTGAAATATAAATGCTTTTTCGACTTTCTCGACTTTTCTGCATTTTTCGACTTTTTCGACTTTTCTTGCATTTTTCGACCTTTTAGACTTTTTTGACTTCGACTTTTTTGACTTTCGACGTTTTCGACTTCTTTGACTTTTTCGACTCTTGACTTTTTCGATTTTTCGGCTTTTTTAAATTTTACGGTCGGCCGGCCTGGTTTGTCTAGCCTTACCGGCATTTGCCATGGGAGGAAGACCTCTACGAATATTCAGAGGTTTCAGGAGATAAGTAAGCGGGTAAGAAAAGGCTATTCTCTTGATCAGCGCGCGCCGAGCGGTTCAAATATTTGCGCCTTTGCTGCGGTGGAGCGCGTACGGCGTCGTCGTCGAATAAGGTACGCATAAGTACGACGATCGAAACTATCGTAGTATTTCGGCGGTAGTATCCCGGCGAGGTGAATGAGAAGCGAGGCCCGCTGGACGCTGGCCCGTCGCAGGATGGATGGCAATCTTGCTGAAGGTATCCGCTCAAGTGGTAAGGTACGAGGTAGACGAGTCGTCGAAGTGCGTATTGGTGTAGGGAAGGAAGATTTCCAGGTGTTAGCCGAGGTCCCTGCCAACATAATTCGCCTTAGACCAGAGATTCTAGCGCTGGGGAGGGAACCAGGGTTCAGGATGGATGAAGAGCACCCACTTCCTGATCGAGTCGCCTGATGTTCCCACCCTAGCCAAACCTCCTCCACGGCAGAAATCTTATTCCTATTGTATCTATTATTAAAGGAAACTCACCGAAGCTATTACCGTGTCCTAATTACGACCCGATGGATGTTCGGGACCTGGGTCGGTTCTGCACGAGAGCTCGACTTGAAAGCGATCCAGTTTACAGTTTGTATGGTAGTTCCAATATAAATCCCGGCCATAATTCAGCAAACGCCCGCTTAAATATGATTTGATTTCCGGTTCTCTCAAATGTGTTTTATTAATAGGTATTTTAATTTATAAAATTAAGAGAATTTTACTGGTACCGGATCTTAATTCACCCTCATATGCATCTATCTATTTACTATGACCAATTATTTTATTGTAAGGAAATAGGCTCCTCGTAAAATCCCAGTTTGCTCAAATATATGAAAAAATAAATTATGATTACTTAAAAGAATGTCGTGATTTATTTGGCATAAATATACAATTATTCGAAGAGTAATTATTCGTTACTTAAAATCGATTCGCTGGCAATATATCGTATGCGATTGTATACATCACATCACATGCTGAGTACATCGCTACCCCAAATCGACCAATGAGCGAACGCCTGACCCTTAGCACTGAGCGATCGAAGCATCGATTATTGACTGCGAACGTTAAATCGCGACTTAAGTGAAACGACTTCAAAAGTGATAATGCACGTGTGCGGCTTTGTTCAACCATCAGGAATTATCGGAAAATTCATGGAGAAACGGACGGGATCCATTACACTACATAAAAGTGCAATAGACGGCATTAATAATTGAATGTTATTTATATTATCTGTGGTTAAATTATTGGGTGTTTATAGTAATCAATCGGTAATTTATAAAATCCTTCATTGTCAATGTTATTATACATAGGTACATGGCAAAATAAATTGCTATTATAAATAAGATAAAGAACGAATTTACCGCGTGAAGTTTGTAACACCCTAAGTTTCGGCGATGTTGCAACCGCCGTTGTCTAGGATAGACTGGGTCTCTGTCTACCCTAGACAACGGCGGCTGGAATATCGCCGAAACGTCGGTTGTTATAGACTTCGCGCGGTAAATTCGTTTTTTATCTTATTTATAATGTCAAACCACCGCAGTCTTCAATTTCAATTTCATAAATTCTTATTACTTTCGATGTCAATGCTTACAGCGCCACCTGCATTTCGACGGCAAAAAATAGTTGCCAAAATGTCCTATAGGGATGAGCAATTCAAAAACAATATTATTTTCCAATTTAAGCAACTAATGTTTAGTTCATTAATGTGTAATGAAGCTATGGCCATTTTTCTACAATTGCTAGAATAAAATAATTGAAAGAAGCTGTTTCAAACATCTTTTTGTTATAATACTGTTAAACAATAGAAAAGGATCGTTTATACACACCTGTGTGTTAAATGATCCAAGTGAAATACGCAAATTGGATTAAAATAACTTTATTATGTGATAGTTATATAACTTGCTCCTATTTACGTACAATTAAGATCACATACATAGGAATCTGCATCGTTTTTGTCTATGCCAGCGCACTGTTTATGAGCATAATTTTCACATTGGCTACGCACATCAAAAAGACCCTTACCTTAGAAAAAACAACGGAATCCGATTTCTCGTTAATAATTCACCGATGACGCGAGCATGCGATCCGCCATTACCTACTGTCTGTACCAGTCATAGGGGTAACAAAATCGAGAACGGGAGTGCGAAGGCGGGCTGTGAGTGAATGCGTTCACCGAATGGAAAGAGATAGAGGCACGTGGGGCCCTCCTATATCCTTGTCTAGTTGCGCATGTGCGTTTATCCATAGTATATCAGACTTTGGCGTCGAAGCGTTGCCATAGTGATATATACGCGTTGCCTTAGTGATATATGTACGTGTCTCCATGAATGCACGACTAGACAAGGATAGAGGGGGATACTATATGCTACTGTCTCTTTCTATTCGGCTGACTCATTCTCAGGCTGGTCACGGGGTCTAGTAGTTATATGTCAATATGGTACCAACTTTACACCTGTTGGACGTAATGCATTCGTTGTTTCCTAGATGGCGTTAGTAGATTCATAAAAACTTGATGGGATCATTTTAGCCTGAGGGATCATTTTATACCAGTCTCCCCTACTTGATTTATGATAATACGTCCATAAACACAGCAGCGTTATCGCATCAGTGACGACAGTGTGATTACAAATAGGTACTTGCCAATATCACAGTGGGGCGGTGTCAACTACAACGGGCGAACCCGTCACGCCAGGCTGGTATAACGATATGTGATCGTTCTTTCAGCCGTGGCATGAGCGCAGAAGACTTAGAGACAAGACAAATCTACTGTCTAGCCCCGTCAACATGCCCGTTAGAGACCAACGCCTTACGGCGAGGCACCGGGAAAGGTACCAGCGGGCAGCCTCGCCCCCTAGCTACTAGTTTTAGAAGGATATCTCTATCTGGAATTAACCTTCAGGATACCTCCAATCTCCCGACTGGTCGCGAGATTAAAAAAGACTTTGTGCAAACTTTGTCATTGTTGAAACGTTGTCATTGTGTAATATGAAAAATGCCCTTGTGCAAACGTTGTCATTATTTTGGGACGCAAGTGCTTGTGACTAGTGATGCTCCTCGTTTGTGTTGCATGTTTAGTGATTTGGTTTAGATGGGGATTTTGTATATAGTTTATGAGGACTACTTTCGCATATATTTGCCTAAATCCAGCAACTCCAACTCACTTAAGGGATTATACGGAGTTTATAAAGAGGTCAGCTATAATCCCGGCAGGGATGTTTCGGAGCTACCGGGTTAACAGGTTATTTGAAGAGTATCTACAAGGTTTGTTAGCCATAATCCTAAGTAATGCTTTATGAGCCTTAACAATTGGGTCTAAAGCAGTACGCGTACATCCTCCTTAGCCCAGAATACCATATGATATTTTGCTGTCAACTAGCGCATAATAAAAAGCTTTGAGCATTTGAAGATGAAGTACTTTTCTGAGAGTCTTGAAGAGATTTTGGCTGTCAGAATACCAATATGAATATCCCATTTTAATGTTCTGTCAAATGTTAGGCCAATATATTTTGGAAAAACTCCAACTGGACAACGGCAAGCCGACCAGTAACGCCCATAGACACGACACAAGACATAAAGACAGACATGTACAACCAAGAATGAGAACGACCTTTGGACAAAGACACTATATTTACCAAGCGAAAAAACTCCATAACATATTTACCACGCAATTAGGCCAAGCTACAATCATTCAAAATGACGCTCACAACAAAAGACTGGTAACATTATGGTTGTTACACTTGACGAGGGAGCTAACACTATGGTTGTTACAGTCGTTAGTAACTAACGTTATTAAATAGGTGCACAGATGATTTATATTACGTATTATTGTTATTATTATCTCATTATCCTCATAACTGTATTCATAAATCTCCCATAATATATATTATATCTCAGTTAATTTAATACATATTTTTTTGTGTAATATATATACTAAATTATTTATACAATATACACTTGTAGGATTTCCCAAGATTACAGAAATTACCTATACACCCTACAGATCACCTCAATACAGGCTCTGCCTAGTGAGGTTATAAAATCCCGCCGAAGCTGCACTTTTAGTAAATTTCCAGGGTTCTACATTTTGTATGTACGACTAAATCATGTAAAATATATTATAGGAAATTTAATCATGTAATACTAGGGATAAATAAAATAAATAAATCCATACCAATATTATAAAGAGGTAAAGTTTGTGAGGTTGTAGGCAGTAATCTCTGGATCTACTGAACCGATTTTAAAAATTCTTTTACGAATAGAAAGCCACGTTATTTGTGAGTGTAATGGGCTATATATTAATCCGAAAGATGAAAAGACCTTTTCGTGGTAGTCGGATTTGCAAAGTAAGTGGGAGAAAAAACGGTCAAATGAAAATGTTTCTTACGAACGCTGCTTTAACGATGAGAGATATATGATTGAGTTCTAGAGAAAAGTTGTAGAGCTTAGTAATGCCTACAAAAAAGTCAGCGACAGCATGTGCCTAACTTTTATATAAAAAAAATAATCATGTTTATTGGTCATATTATCAACAATTATGAATTCTTATCAAAATAAGTAAATTTATCGTCTCAAGTGTTTAAAACAAAAGACTTTTCCCTTTTACTGCATATAATTTCCCTTTTACTGCATAAATGGTTAAGCAGATAATACTACATAGGTATGGAACCGCGACCGAATCTCGGGTTGTTACTCCTGAAAGACAATATAAAGTGGTACCAAATAATAACATTACATCTAATAACATCTAATAACATTGCATCCGAGGTACGGCAAATAACCTATTCAAGACTTATCTGCAAAACAGAATGCAAAAAGTGGAAATAGCAAATATTGGCAGAGATCTAATCGAGTCCGTAGCAACTTCCGAAATACTTACTGTCAATATTGGAGTACCCCAAGGCTCAATTCTTGGACCGTTGCTTTTCATTATTTACATAAATGACCTGAGTCCAAATCTATCTAAATGTGAAGTCACCCAATTTGCAGACGATACTAGCGCTGTAGTTGAAGCTGACAACATAAAAACGCTCACTGCCAATATCAATACATCTCTTGGTGAACTTGATGATTGGTTTAATGCGAACAAGATGTCTCTAAATATGTCTGAAACTGTTATTTTAAATTTTATTAGCAAGACATCACCTATAAAAGTTAATTACCCGGTTGAACTTGCGGAATCAGTTAAATTCCTCGGACTACATCTGGATGCAAAGATGTCATGGAATCTACATATAGAGCATGTTAAGTCAAAACTTTCGTCAGCCTGCTATGCTCTATTACGCATCAGAAATTGTTTGGAGAGAACTGAAGTAATAACGGCCTATTACGCGCTAGTTGAGTCACACCTGCGCTATGGTATTGTTTTATGGGGTACTGCAGCGCACATCAACAGTGTATTCACTCTCCAGAAAAGAGCCATACGTGCGATAGTGGGTATTGGTCCAAGGCAGTCATGTCGTGAACACTTCCAAAAACTAGGGATATTGACGGTATATGCGATTTTTGCTCAAGAAGCTCTTTGCGAATTCTATTGCAATAAGAGCTCGACCATATCCCACGAGGAAGTATATCGGCATGACACCAGGAATAAAACCTTGTATCTCCAACCGCTCGTAGCACGTACTGCCAATTTCCAGGCGACTAGTCGATACTTAGGCCTCAAACTTTTGAATAAATTGCCCGAAAGATTAAAAGCAATTAAAAACATCGATATTTTCGAGGGATCCATCCGAGCCTATCGGCTTAAAATCAACATGTATGCTCATAATGACTTCTTAAAATATGTTGAAAATACATAGCATCGTATCTACCCATTTAATCTAATACATATTATTTACCGTTGATTGTTTTGTTGTAAACTGTTATCATGTAGTCTATGTTTCTGTAAATTGGTAAGTTTAAAGCTATATATTATATATTATCTCTTGTCTAAATTGAGTAACTAGTTTAAGATTAATTACTGTCATTCCTACACAATTGTATGGTTGTATTGGAAATAAATACTTTTTATCTTATCTCTCTATCTTTAATATGTATGAACAATTAAAATAAAGATAATTTATTCAATCATAATGATTTCATTCACTCATTTGAAACCCGGTAATATAGCCAAATTGGCATGCAAATACATGTGCAGTAAAAATATAACCCTCCTTTTGGCAGTCAGGAAATAAATCATAGCACTTAGTACTAACCGAACCACACTCATAATTTCATCACAAGTAAACATATTTACCGTCCAACGAAGTGGGCACGGGTCAGCTAGTAAATAAATAAATAAATTTATTTTTTTATTTATTTATTAATTTACAATAACTTCATATAATATGTCATATAAACACCATTTACATAATATGGTTGAGTTGGGAGAGATTGAGCACATCCTATGGTGAAAATGTTTATCCGCATTCCTAACTAGGTCAGAGACCCGTATCTAGGGATGCTGATTTTTGTTTAATTGTATCGACGAGCTGACTCTTTTGATATTATGAACTTAAGTTGCGTTGCATAATACATAAGAATATATACATATATACATCGGTTATATTAAAAAAAGATGTACATAAATAATAATTTCATGTCCGACATATTTGCTGTTTATATACACACGGTTGTATGTTACACATTCCTTGCTTTGTCATTTTTTTGTATAATATGCACCCTTCTCTTGACTTTCCACCATTCTCTTGGCTTTGTAATCATAGCATAATATTAATTAATTTCATAAAAAACTTTTTTTTAGTTTTTCTCTCCCTTCATGACTCATACAAACATAATTGTCCTTTTTATACCCTACAAGAACAAAATCAGTATATGGTTCAAGTATCTTCTTTTTCAAACCCTATCTTTTTCCACCTGCAAAGGTATATAAATTTCCTGTTGTTTTAATAGAAATACTGTAAACCTATGTAGGTTGAATCTTATAATAAAAAGGGTGCGTAAAGTTTGTCCAGCATTTTTGACATGTGAGTCACTCAGAGGATGTCACGGACGATGTCACAGCTTTTTGTAGAAATGCTAGCATTTCAAGTTCACATTTCATAACTGGCAACACTATGCGAACTGCCGTCCATATCAAATCTCCGCCATTTTGATTTTATTGGCAGTTATTTGTCGACACTGAATTATTGGTGAAATTATTGCGAAATTTCTCATGTGAATCACGGTGACATTCTAACCAAAGTAAGCTGTGTATTATTATCAGATTCTGTCCTATCATAGACATAGCAAATACAAGTAATATTCTGTGGCCAATTCAACTGTATTGTGAGTTATTTTGATATGGTAATTAAGTGAGGTCATGTTATCACAAAAATTGGTTGACATGTTAGTCACATTTCGTGACTCACATGATGTGACTCACGTGAAACATGTAAAGTAAAGCAAGGATTATACTGTATACACTAAACTGGATATGTTAACAAAGCTGCGTTTAATTCTTTTTTTCTTGTATTTACAATTTACATATCAGTAGCATTGTATTTAACACCCGGCTTTATAATAATTGTGACTCACATTAATACAAAATAAAGGTATGTCACGAAACAATTTAGTCACAATTTTAATCATGTGAGTCACATGTACATCTTTTTTGATAATGACCCACATACGCATACATACACACATACATAAATATATATATATATATATATATATATATATATATATATATATATATATATATATATATATATATATATATATATATATATATATATATATATATATATATATATATATATATATATATATATATATATATATATATATATATATATATATATATATATATATATATATATATATATATATATATATATATATATATATATATATATATATACATAGCAAATAATACACGAGATTTGATATTAGTTAGTAATATACCTATAATTTAATAAAACAACTTAAATTATTAGCGAGAGCAATTGAGACTCCTCATACATTGGACCTCTTTCAAGCAGGTACTTCTTTATAAGTATTTTGAATGAATTTAAGTTGTTTGCATTCTTATAACTCCCATTTAAATTATTATAAAATCTCGGCTCAAGGAAGTAAAAATGCCTTTGGGCAAATGAGGACTTTACAATCGGAATATTATAATTCGACCCAGTAGCTTGCCTTGTGTTTTTAGTTTGTTGGCTTCTTGTCTGCTGATCCTTGATTCTGTGAAACTCAATTAGTAATTGTTTTATGAATAATTGCCTCACATCAAGTACTCCATATTCTGTAAAGAGTTTCGCTGAGGGGTATCTAGGGGTTTTTTAAATATATTTTGCTTGTGATTTATGCTCTGTAATAGTACACGTATAGCAAGAATGTTCTGGTCTTATTGGAGCAGTTGTAATGCACGTATGAATTTTAGCGTATAGTACACTAGACTGGCCTTTTGGGAGCCGGTACTGAGACATGACCCTCGATGATTTAGTCTTACTATTCTGACATTATGTATATATAAATATTTTATATATATAATGTCAATATATATATATATATATATATATATATATATATATATATATATATATATATATATATATATATATATATATATATATATATATATATATATATATATATATATATATATATATATATATATATATATATATATATATATATATATATATATATATATATATATATATATATATATATATATATATATATATATATATATATATATATATATATATATATATATATATATATATATATATATATATATATAATGATATCAATATATACAATATAAATATTTTTTCCCTAAAACGTAGGGTCTACTCTTTTTGGCCATTTTTTTTATTTGTTGAGTGGGGCTTTTCTAAGGTCTTAATAAGCCTTGTAACACTGCGACCATTGCTGATCTATTGTGTTCGCCACCTACTATAGTTCTGCGCTAAGCCTTGTGTCATTTAAGAACCGCAGCAAGAAAAACATCAATGGATATCTGGGCACACTCGATTAAATTAATAAAGAATACAGCACCAACGATTTCCAACACCTTGAGGTCTATTTTTAATAATTGTATGAAACAAGGTGTGTTCCCAAATCTAATGAAAATAGCAAAGATAGTACCAGTTTTTAAAAAAGGGAACAAAACTGATCCTGAAAATTACAGGCCAATTTCACTGCTTCCAGCTTTCTCCAAAATTTTCGAAATTTTTTTATATAACAGGCTATATCTATTCGCAAATAAATTCGATATACTAAATAAATATCAATATGGTTTTAGGAAGAATATGTCCACCACCTCGGCGATTTCGGAGATGGTAAATTTCATTACCGACACTTTTGAAAATTCTTCCCAACCCGTGGCTGTTTTTTGTGATCTATCCAAAGCGTTTGATTCGGTTGACCACGAAATACTGCTCAATAAATTAAACAGTTATGGGATTCGGGGCAAAGCCAATAATATGATGAAATCCTACTTAACAGGCAGGTCACAGGTAGTAGAAATAGATGGATTTATATCTACACCTCAACCGATATCCTGCGGAGTTCCCCAGGGATCGATTCTTGGTCCATTATTACTTTTATTTTTTATTAATGATATAGGCAATTGCTTGCCAGCCTACACCAAAAACTTACTCTATGCGGATGATACAAGTTTCTTGTTTCATGATAACAATCTTAACGACCTAATGACCAATGCCAATCATGCGTTAAACCTAGCAAGTTCATGGTTCACAGAGAATAATCTCTTGCTTAATGCAAAAAAACCGTAACTGCACCGTAACCGTAATGCACTTCTCCTCAAAATATAAATCGTCTGCTATAACGTAAGGTAATGGGTAATTACCCATTACCTTACGTATAGTTAGGTAATTGAATACTGAATACTGAATACTGCTTTTGGCGCCAGATTGTTTTATCTCCTCAGGTTGGAGGTAATGACCACCTAGATGGGTGTATCTTCTACGCATCAGCGGGCCACACTCGCACATGAGGTGCTGGGGAGTTTCCTCTGCCCCTTAGCAGAACCTGCACATTTTTGTGTCTCGGAGCTTGAGGTTGAACATGTGTTTGTTCAGGCAACAATGCCCCGTGATCGCCCTCACCAGTATGCGTAGATTGTTCCTATTTAGCGATAAGGCCTCACAGGCCGTCTTACAGTCGTAAGCCTTAATTAGCGCTTTGGAATGATTCAACCCTGGCGTGTTGTTCCAGTGGTTGACGGATTGTTTTAAACATATTTGTTTGAGCATTAGGTTTGCAAGGCCTTTTGTTACGCCACAGCAAGGTTCAGGGCCGTATAACGTTCCCTTTGCTCCCGTCTTAGCAAGTTCATCGGCTTTCTCATTTCCGTCGATTCCTGCATGGCCGGGAACCCATCTTAGAATTAGGTACCCTGTTCTTTTCGCCCAGGGAATTCAGTAGCGATACGCAGTTTTGCACTAGCTTTGAATTAATAGTATTCGAGGATAGTGCCATAAGAGCTGCCTTGCTATCCGAGTGGATATAGATACGGTGGTTGGCGTAGTTCTTATGGAGGTTGATATCCGCACATTCAATAATGGCGTATACCTCCGCTTGGAATATGGAGGCGTATTTCCCCAAGTTTACACTTCTTTCGAAGTTTGGTCGCTCTCCATATATACCGCAGCCTACGTCAAGTCCCGATTTGGACCCATCAGTATAGGTACTCTTTTTGGCCATACTCTATACTTGTTTTTTTGCCAAATAAATAATTAGACAC
>OX155974.1:14730099-14778599 GCA_944548615.1 Micropterix aruncella | reverse complement strand
GGGTGTCAAACTTGGCCTGCCACGAACAAAAACAACCATAAACTTATAGTATGCCAACGAAACATGGAGCGAAGCATGCTAAACATAAGGCTACAGGACAGGTGGACGACCTCAAAAATAAGGAAAACAACAAAGGTGAACGATGTTTTAAACAAAATTAGAAAACTAAAATGGAACTGGACTGGTCACATCATGAGAACCAACAAAGAAAAATGGACGAAGGACGTAATGGAATGGTATCCTAGAAATGGGAAAAGACAAAAAGGACGTCAAATTAAAAGATGGGAAGATGACTTACCGAAAGGATGGAGAAGATTGGCTTGGGACAGAGATGAATGGAAGAAAATGGGGGAGGCCTATGTCGAAGGACAACCTGACCAAAACACTGGCTGCTGAAGAATAATATTATGATACCTTATTTAAAAATTAGATTTAAAAAAAATATTAAAATATATTGTTTTACCACATAAGGCAAAATTGTATAATACGGTCAGCGAATAAAGGCTTTTATTATTATTATTATTATTATAACTTGCGTGTATTTTAATGTTTATGTAATTTTAAAATAACTGAGATTAGAATTTTGCTTTTTTCTGCGTGAAGTCCGGCCAATAACTAGTTTATCTTTGTACATTTTCGTACCCGCGGACCCCCCCCCCCCCATGTGAAAGTTACAGCTACGCCCGTGACCCTAAGTAATGCATGGGCCTTAAAAATTGGGTCTAAAGCAGTACGCGTACATCCTCCCCAGCCCGGAATACCATATGATAATTTGCTATGAACTAGCGCATAATAAATAGTTTTGAGTGTTTGAAGATGAACTACTTTTCTGAGAGTCTCGAAGAGATAGATGGATTTTCGTATTTTGGCCGTCAGAATACCGATATGAATATCCAAATGTTAGGCCAAGATATTTACACGTAGAGCAAAAATGTACACGTACAGCAAAATACACGTACAGCAAAATACACGTACAGCAAAAATAGTACACGTACAGCAAAAATGTTCTGGTCTTATTGGAGCAGTTGTATTGCACGTATGAATTTTGGCGTATGCGGGACAGCCACTTTTTCTGGCTGTCTGTCCCGCTGTCTCCAGCGAGAGCAAAAATATCCCGCTTTCGCAAACACACCAAAAGATAAATTAAGCCCAAAAGATCACAAAATCACAAGCTGGAATTCTGAGAATGTTGCTGCTGAAGACCGTTGGTGGAGTTGTTCAAACACTTCCGTGATAACAATCTCAACTGTGCTAACTTTCGTATAATTATTGAGTAGGGGTAGAGTGGGGGAATTCCGATCAGCGGGTTATTCCGATCAGGGCATTATCTCCAAAACTGTGTACACTGGCAACACTCGCCATGGCGCGTCATCTAGCTGTCAACGTCAAACAATGACAGAAATCTTTTCTTTGGGAGATCGAATGTTCGAGTGAGTGAAATTCAGCTGTTTGTGTTTTCAGTGTATTTCTTCTAAAAAAGTAACGTCAAATGAGAATCAAAAACTTGGTGTTTTCATGAAATAACTGAATGCGCATTACCATCAATTGCTAGTTTGGTATTTAGCCTTTGTATCGAGATGCTCATGCCGTTTACATTCACAAACAACCTTGTTTTTTTTTAAAATACATACCTCCGTGCAATTCCGACTGGTCGGAATTGCACTGATCGGAATTGCCCACTGATCGGAATCAGTATTACGAAAATGCCTCGAAATAGACAACGCGTGACAGAGAAGGGTTCCTGAGACTCAGATGCATTGGTTGCAGCTATAAAAGCTGTAGAAGAAAGGCAAAAATCTACCCGAGCAGCGGCTAGAGACTTTTGTATCCCCTATGGAACATTGCACGATTACTTGAAGTCAGAAAACAATCAAAGCTAGCCCTTGGACGACGTCCTACTTTTACTAAAGCTCAGGAAAAGGAAATGGCTGATCGCATTCAACTTATCCTACCACAAAGAAGAAAACCGGCACAGTCAAAAGGAAAATTCTACAAAGTTCTTCCTCTTCAGGAAATTTGCGATGATGACTATTGTGACGACATAGTACTAGAAATCAATACAGACAATGAAGACGGCTGCATCATCTGTGGAGACACGGGGCGTTACAAGGAACTTTGGTACAGGTGCATTTCATGTGCTGGAGTTTTATGTAAGGCAAATATACTTCGGTGAAAAAGGATATTTGCGATTTCTGTGTAGTTAAATAGATTTGTAGTGACTTATTTTATAAAGCAACTAGGTACAAAGTAAATAATCGTATGTGTTAAATATAAATAACTCCTTTTCTTATTTTGTGTATTTTTTTTTGTTTGTTAACTAAACCTGTACCTACGTTGGGAGAAAATAAAGCTTTCTGTGTAAAAGTTCTTTCATTTGATGTTTTCTGTTCAATACGTTGATGTTTTATATTTTGGAGAACCTGGTCGGAATTGCCCAAAAGGCTGATCGGAATTAAACTGAATCGGGGGAATTTCGGTCAAAAATGACTTTTCAGTTTTTATTTTTTTATTAATTTATTTTTCAATGTAAACATTGAACTTGACACTAGATTAGTAGCCAGATAAATTCTTCATATGTGTGTTTATAACATGTTCATTTATATTAAATATACAATTTTTCATAGAATATATTGCTTAAGTGATCGAATTCCCCACTCTACCCCTACGTTTTAGGTCTGCCTGGTAGAAACGCACCTGTCGTGTTGCAACACAGTTAAGTGTTGCAGTTTTGAAAGCCATTTTGATTACCAAGCCTAACATTAATAAATCATGTAGTCAGCTCCATTCTTACTTAAAAACAAGACCCGATATTTTGAAACGAATTTGCTCCTCCGACAAATATCAAACAACTGCGTAGATATCTACTTATTATTAGTAATACTGTTATCATGTTTTTCATTTTTGAATAAAAAGTAGTAAACGACCAATAACTTTGTTTTTCTTCAAAATTCTGCAGGCGTCCCGCTTTGACGAAAAACATAAATTGTTACGTTACATAATATAGTATACTAGACTGAGTACTATACGGCTATTGGGAGCCGGTACTGAGATATGACCCTAGATGATTTAGTCTTACTATTTTGACATTACCGTGTTTAGTAGGCCACCCTTTCTATAATCTGACCGAATTCGAGGGCCATGACTTTGCAAATATTGTACCAATTTGAATGATAATTATATACGTACTTTTAGTATTTAAATGTAAGATTTAGCTTTAGTTTGATTATTTCACAATTTACTTACTACTTTGGATGTTACTATGTACAGTTTTTAGTAGGTATATATTCGATTTATTGACTATTTCAATTGTTAGGCTTCTGATTTGATTATTCAACTTTTTAACTGACTATTTTAATTATTGTGTGTTTAGTAGGTAGCCATTAGAATTATTGACTATTTGTTAATTTGTTTTGTAATACGATTCTTAGACGAATAACTTTTAGTAGGTTCCAAAGTTTCTTAGATACTACATATTTAAAAAAAATAATATAAGTATGTTAAGTAAAGATTAAAGTAGTAATGACACTTACTACTTAAAACACAAATATTTTGACAAATTCAAGAGTGGCTTTTAGCCGCCAATTGGACACGACGTAAATGTAATGTCTGCTATCTGCTATTCTGCTATTCTGACATTACAATATAAATATTTTTTCCTTAAAACGTCTACTCTTTTACTCGTTTTGGTCATAACCTACTCTACACTTAGTTTTTATGCCAAATAAATAATTATACACATATTAAACAAATCTATTTATTTAAATAAGTCGTTTTATACAGATCTTAAAATTGCCGTGATCACAGAATAAGTCAACTAACAAAAAAAAACAATAGCCACGTAATAACGTTGATTATATGTATAGTGAATTAGATTGCTCATCGACTTATTGCGGTATGGGATAATGGAGTGGGGAGGGTTGGAGGGGGTTTGACCTTAGAGGGGTGGTGTGGTTTGGCGGGGATTTTGGGGGATGGGAGGGGGGAGAGGGTTTGAAGGTGGGGGGAAGATAAGGAAGAAGGAGGGGGGAAGGGGGGAGGAAGGAGGGGGAGAAGACAGGTGAGGGTAGAGGGATGGGGTTGAGGGATGAAGAGTTTAACCAGGATTTCAGTACAAAACGCAAAGTGTAGATGACACTCATAGTTCTTAAAATTGATTATTGAGTTCAATATGCCAACATTTATGGTACAACATTATGGATGCGAGCTGTAGATGGCGATCTAAACACGCCTATCTATATATAGATATAGAAATGGATGCTGGTATGTCTGTCTGTCTGTCCGAGCTGAATAGACTCCGAAACCGATGACCGATCACGAGATTTGGCACGTATATGTTCATGGAGAAGGTTTTTATGATTACCACTTTGTTGTAACTTACCACTAGATGGCGCTGCAGCATATCAACTTCTATACCGCTCAAAGGATCGCAATGAAAATTGGTATACATAGACATTTGAGCGCATATAATATTTTCAGCCTGTTATCTTTATTGTAACACGCCACCAGATGGCGCTGCAGCACATCCTCTTCTATATTGCTCAACTGATCGCCATGAAAATTGGTACACATAGACATTGAAGTATAGAAAATATTCGTCTTCTTACGATATTATCTTCTGTGGGTTCCTATCCCGCCTTCTCTAGAATGCTTTAACTTCGAAGACAATAAACCAAGTAAGGATGTATAAAGTTCCAGACGAAAATATTCTTCCTCTTCCGATATTCTTCTTCTTCCGTGGGTTCCTATCCCGCCTTATATTGATGCTTTAATAGATACCCAAGCGCCTAAATGCAAAAGTGGTTTTGAGGGGGTTGTGTTGGGGGAGGGGAGATTTTAGGGGGAGTTGGGATAAGGTGGGTTAGAGGGAAAGAGGGCCTTAAGTGGAGGAGCGAGGGGGGGGGTAGCGTTGGGTGGGGGTGATAGGGGGTGGGTGGGAGGGGAGGGAGGTTAATGGGTTGTTATTAGGGAGGTTGGCAGGGGAGGTGAGGTAGGGCGGGAGGGGAGGAAAAAGGATGGGAAAGGGGGTGGGGGGTAGAGTATGGGATAATGGAGTGGGGAGGGTTGGAGGGGGTTTGACCTTAGAGGGGGGGTGTGGTTTGGCGGGGATTTTGGGGGATGGGAGGGGGGAGAGGGTTTGAAGGTGGGGGGAAGATAAGGAAGAAGGAGGGGGGAAGGGGGGAGGAAGGAGGGGGAGAAGACAGGTGAGGGTAGAGGGATGGGGTTGAGGGATGAAGAGTTTAAAGGAGTGAACGAGGGGGAGGGGTAGGTGAGAGGGGGTAGGGGGTTTTGCCCGCGGGGAGTTTGTCTGTTTGCCGGGAAAGTCTTGGGATAAGGCAACTGATTTTTGAAATATTGTATACAGGTTTTATTACGTAATAATTATGCACTTAAATGTTCAGATACACTTTCTAGTCTATCTAGGTTTAAAACTCACCAGCTCATTTTTCTCCGGCTTGATTTACAAATATCGTGATATCATATTCAAAACGAGTATTTATCGCAATAAAATATAGCCTATATCACTCATCGATAATGGAGCTTTCCATTGATGAAAGGATTTCTGAAATCGGATAACTAGTTTTGAAGATTACCCCCTACATACAAACTTACAAATGTTACTTCTTTATATATTAGTACAGATTATTGATATTGATTGATTGATTAACCCTTCGAGTAGCGGCATAATTTCATGGCAGACCGCGGCAATTTATTGGAATTTCTTGCAATATCGCCGCGCTCGACAAAAAGTACTATAACTATGGAACTACTATAGCAATCATAAAAAGAATAACTGTGCAATTATTGAATTGAAATTGTCTATATAGAATATTGAAATCTTATTTTATAAAACAATTAGATAATTATGAATAAATATGAGAAAGTCGAACAAGTGAAAAAAAATCTGCATTTCTAACTTGTACTTGTCTTACTGAAAAATACGGAACCCTATATAAAAATCGTAAATACTATCAGGATCTTTATTAGATTCTCTATCAAAGGCAATATTTCGTTTTGCTTATTTATGTACAAAAATATTTATATATTAGCTCATAAAACCAAAAAAAAATTTTGATGATTTCTCGAAAAAAAAAAAAAAAAACAAAAAAGATGTTTGACAATGGAATTTTACCAGAAATAGCCGCGAAATGACGCTCGAAGTTATTCTAGCAGCCGTCTATGTGTCTATGGTAATAATGAGATATTTGGTATAGATTTTAGGATGCGTTCGAATTAGAAAATAATATTACTGTGCGCTCCGGGAGCAAGCCGCCAATATTGGTCGTTAAGTAGTCAACGGTATTCTGATGTGCAACCAAATTTGGTCGTTACGTAGCCGTATGATTGATTATGATTATTTGATTGATTAATATGATATATGACTGATTTTTTATTAATATTTGATATTGCTGATTATTGATATCGCTAGTTTGGTTTGGTTTGAATTGGATTTTTGTATAATCAATCGGTCCCTTATAAAGAATTATTCCTTACCAATGTTATTATAGATGGCCAAATAAATTGCTTTTACTATCGTGGTCAGTGCTACCAGCGCCATCTGCATTTCGCCGTCAAAAAAGGTTTGCCAAAATGTCGTATAAAGGGGAGCAATCTAATACTATATTATATAATCATTGGTAATAGGTACATCGAAATAAGTTATTTATTTAAATAAATACGTACAATGATTCTACCTTTCTACAGATCTATGATATTATAATTTAAAATTGAGTTTTTAAGTTAGGTATATGAAAAGATGATGATAAAATAAATATATCAATCACAGATGACGCATAAGTACAACTACACATTAAAAACAATCATTGATAAACCATTTTATTACATAATTATGCCACGTATAGGAACTTTGCTTCTGTTGAAGTGTCGGAGCGGTCTAGGACAAGTGGGCGCGGCCAACTGGGCGCGGCCGACTGGGCGCTGCTAACTGGGCGCCGCCGACTGGGCGCTAGACCAACTGGGCGCAGGGACAACTAGGCGCGAGCCAAGTGGGCGCGGGACAGGTGGGCGCCAAAATTATATTATGCAATATATTTACATATTTTTTTATTGTGACTGACGAGAAATATTTTTATTGCTACATTATATAAAAAATAACTATTTGTGAAACATTAACTTCGTTGCTATACTGTGATACACCCGTTTTAGAGCTAGCGCTTACATGGAATTTAACATTTACATACATAATAAATACTTAATAAATTTAGTGCAAAACATCATAAAATGCACAGCTTTATATTTATGGTAACGTATATATTTCGATTATCATTACTAGCATTTCAAATACTGTCCTAATATATAAATGAAAGTATTCTATATAGGTACTATGAAAGCTTTTAAATACATTTACACAAATAATTTTCAAGACTGGAAATAGTTAATGATCCGTTGACGTAATATTGATCGTTTTATTTTTATATTTATTTTACAGCCAACCTACTCGTAAGTTTAAAGACGCTCTGAAACGGGTGTATCACAGTATAGCTAAGAAGGTAATGTTTCACCATTAGTCATTTTTTAAATAATGTAGTAATAAAAATATTTCTCGTCAGTCACAATAAATAAATATATAAATATATTGCATAATATAATTTTCGCGCCCACCTGTCGCGCGCCCATTTGGCTCGCGCCAAATGGGCGCGGGACAGTTGGCCTAGCGCCCAGTTGGCCGCGCCCACTTGTCCCATCCCCTGTCGGGGCGACCTCCGAGTCAGGGAGATTAGTAAGGGAGATTGTCGCGTAGGTAGGCCTGCTTCGCGTAGCCCTTCTTCAGGCATTTACCCCACCAGGAGCGCTTCACGCAGACCTTCATCGGTTTGAGCACGAAGCACTTCGTTTGAATCACGTTGAAGAACAGGCGGCCGACCATGTTGGCGACGCCAGTATCCGCCACCTTCAAGCATGCCCGAAACCTGCACATACAAAAATTACATATTACATTTTGTAGATAGTTTGTTACCGTACGTCTCTACCGTACCGCTAGTGAACGGTTTCGTGCAGCTTGGGCCACAAGATCCATTTTGTTTTCGGATCGGCTCAACTCACGATTCAGCTCCTACTCAGAAGCCTCCTCGAGGGGAAGGCTACCCCGGGTAAGACTCCCGTGTCACAGGCCTCAGAGCTGGTGGACAGGTTTCTCCCGGCGGGACTGCATCCTAGAGCCACTGGACAGTTTGCGCACCGGTCGGCGAAGCCAATCGGTTGTACATTCTGACTAATTGCTGAAGGGGTCTGGAGGCTATGTAAATACACTGTTTCCTAAGCAGCGAGGGTGGATGTTGACCTGTTGTCATGCCACTCTTGAAATGACCTTGGGCCACTCGACCCCGTGTGGCACTACGGGCAAAGAACGACCAGGTCTGCGATTAATTCTAACTGAATTACCGCTGTAATACAACAGGTAGAGGTCATGTAAGCGACTTCGGCCCCGTAACCAGTCGGGAGGACGGAGGTATCCTGAAGGTTAATTCCAGACGAAGATATCCTGCCAAAACTGGTAGTTAGGGGGTGTGGCTGCCCGCTGGGTACCTTTCCCGGTGCCTCGCCGCAAGGCGACGGTCTCTAACGAACTGCTGGTGAACTAGACAGTAGAATGTCTTGTCCCCAAGTCTTCTACGCTCATCCCACGGCTGAAAGAAAGATCTATATTGTTATACCAGCCTCGGGTGACGGGTTCACCCGTTGAAGTCGACACCGCCCTACGTACGTCTCTACCGAGGCATAGTAAAACAAGAACAACTAGAAAGGTCACCTCAGGAAGTTTTTAACGAAATGTATCGTTCTGTCTCCCGTGAGTGAGCACAGAAAACTTGGGACGAAAAACAATCCATAGTCTAGCAACGCCACCTGCCCGACAGAGGCAAACGCCTTACAGCGAGGCACCGGAAAATGTACCCAACGGGCAGCCTCACCCCCTGAATACTAGTTTGGAAGGATATCTCCGTCTGGAATTAACTTTAAGGATACCTTCTACCTCCTGACTGGTTGCAGGATCGAGGTCGCTTGCGCAGACCTCTCCCTTATGAAGCGGTGATACGTTGTCAACCGAGTCTATCGCGGACCACGGCATTCTTTGCCCGGTTTATTCACCCGGATTGGGTGGTCGAATGGTCGTTTCAAGAGCAGTTGCACTAAGGTTAACAACCACCCCCGCTCTATAGAAAACATTACTGATCCCGGACTCTCCGGGCTGTTAGTCGGAGAGCACAATCGATAGGCGCAATCCGTCCAGGAACGCCCAAAGGTTGACTCATAGGAGAGACCGGCCCGCAGGTCAGCATCCTACCCTGGCTCTCCCTTCTGCGTGGAGGCCGCCGGATGGGTGTTGACCCTAAAGTATGGCCGACCTTGAACGAATGGGACTTCGTGACCAACTCCAATAGGGCCCATTATCTCCCGAATACCGAGGCCTCCAATATAGCGACTAAAACAGCAGTTCCGAACCTTTTTGATTATATTACTTATAAATCGGGCTAGATATACCCCCCAAAATACCCCCCCAAAAAGTATAGTTTAAAAACAATACGCTATTGCGTTTTCGTTGGGTTGCTTGCTTTTATTTTCATTGTCACTATTGTCGAAAATCCACTTTCACACCCGGTGACGAAAATGGGATCAGTATTTTCAAGGTTTATCCGCTAATAATTTATTTATTTATTATTTAATTTTATATTTATTTATTGAAAATATATATATATATATATATATATAGGACTTATTTTTACACAATTGAACATGGCCTTTACCTTGAACTGGCCAAGCCTGTTTCAAGGAAAACGCCAATTTTTATGGTTTTATTATTTAAAAATTTTAAAAAATAGTTTTAAAATGGATAATGGATATTATAAACGTAGGTAAGATCACACGTAGATATTCACGACCGCAATAATGATCAAAAAACATCATTTTAGCCAATCATTATTACAGCATACAAATAGTTATCGAAACAGTAATAGTAAGTGTAAAGAGATGAGGAGAGATGAGGAGTATTCTGGATAGCAGGACGCTAATCATAGTGTATTTTGCATTATGTGAAACCTAACTATGGTATAATTGGATGGGGTGGGTGCTGCAAAACCCTCCTGACGCCACTTCTAACAGCGCAAAAATGTATTTTTAAAATCATACATCGCAAACCATATCAGTATTCTTCTAATGAACTCTTTAAAGAGGCTCAAGTTTTGGATGCTAGGTTATTATTTATTAAAACTGCACTACGTTGGGTTTTCGTGGCCAAACGAAATAAATCTTTTATTATTACGCACACGAAACCCACTTGACAACTCCTGAGTGGTAATTTGAATGTAAATAGGATGAAGACGACTTTCGGACAGCGACACTACTCTTTCATAGCTACAAGACTTTATAATAAATTAAGCAGTGACATAAAAACCAGCCCCAATTGCCATTTGTTTAAAAGCAAAATAAATAAATGGCTGTTGCATGAAGAGCCTTTATCTATCCATGCCATGATCGATGTAGTAGAATAAGTAGAAGTTGACTTAACATATATTGTGTTTATAAGTATGTATGTGTGTATATGTGTATGCTAATATATTTAGTATTTCTATTTCCTATGTGTTGAGGATTGTAATTTAAAAAAAAATATATTATTGTATATATTTATTATTATTATATATTTTTTTTAATTATTATTATTATTATTATTGTGTTTGGTTGGTTCATCGACCCTCGTTTTAAATGTAAAAATATAAATTGCTTGCCCTGGAACGGGTATATTCCAGCTAGGCAGCACTAGTCAGTGAATGAAAGAGGAAAGTTTTTGCCATTTGTTTTAATATTATAATTATTGTAAATGGGTAATTTGATAATTCCAATAAAATAAATACAAAAATAAATAAATAAAGGTTTATTCTTACTTAATAAGCTGCCAGAGATGTTTCATTTTTATGCTAACACAAACAAATTATCAACAAAAAAAAACAGTTAAATAAGAACCAAATTTGACGAAAGTATTCCTCGAAAATATTCGAAAGTATTCTGCGAATATATTATTCTTCATCTGATATTCTTTTTCTTCCATACATATTCCGCCTTATCTAAATGCTTTAACGGCGAAGAAAATAATTCTAGAAGTATTCAGGATGTATAAAGATCCATACGAAAATATTCTTCTTCTCCTATGGTTTCCTATCCCGCCTTATCTAGAGTGCTTTAATAGATACATAAGTGCTCAGGATGCAAATGGGGTTTTGGGGGGGGTGGTGTTTAAGGGGGTATCGTTGGGAGGGCGGGACGTTGGGTTGGGGTTTTGGGGGATCGGGGGGGGGGGGGGAGAGGGTTTGAATAAGAGGGTTGGAAGGGGTGAGTTGAGAGAGGAGTTGAAACAGGGGGGGGGGGGGGTATAGTGGTGGGATGGGCGAATGGTGGGAGGGAAAAAGAGGAAAGGAGGGGTTTAGGGACAGGGAGTTAAATGGAGAGGGGTAGGGTGGGCGTAGGGGGTCGTTTAGAAGGGTGATGAGGGGAGGAGTAGTATGGGAAAAGGGAAAAGTTGGAGGGGGGTAGGGATAGGGGATGGGGAGGGGACGAGTGGGGGTGGAGGGAGGGGGCGCAGGGGGATGGACGGGGGGAGGGGGTCGGAAAGGGGTGGAAGGGTTTGAGAGGTGATAGGGTTAGAAAAGGGGTTGGCGCGCGAGTGGGGTTGTCTGCTTGCCGGGAAAGTCTTAGGGTGACACAACCGATTTTGAAAAACTTTCAATGCATTGCAGTATTTGAAATCGCCGATAGGGGTCATTTACTTTCCCGACCCACTAACCAACGAGAACGGAAAGTATTGTGAACGCCCATTTTTTTTCTTAAGATTTGGAGCCCCCCGATTAAGACGATTAGGACTATTTCTAGATGGAATTCTGGCTGTGTGTCTGTGTGTATTCCTCCACGATATCGCATAAACGCTTAATTTAACTGAGTCATTTGGTCATGCCATAATCATTTGGTCATGCAAGAGTTGAAGATGTTGTGTTTGAAATCGGTCCGCCACGTGGCACACTAGTCATATTTCAATCTCGAAACATTGGACTTAAAGATTTGATGTTTGGTACACATATGTTTTGTTGGGCCGACATCATATTGGATTGTCGCCTGTCAGTTTATTCGCGTAGACGATTGAATCGAACGTGTTTAATGCGTTGCATTCTCACTATCTGCGCTCTTCGCCGACTATCCCTTTCAATCAGGTCAACTTCCTTTCCGAAGGGATATCACGCTCAAAAGCCTTTCATAAGCCTTTGCTACTTTCCGGTAATTCTTGGGCTGAGACAATCGATTTAGTATTTTACTTTTATTGTTATCCGGGACAAATAGTTTCGAAATTCGATGCTGAATCCCTAAAATTTTATTTAAATTGGTCTTACAGCCCCTGTCATACACCCTCAGCCCGCAATCGAACAAACGGATATCTACCTATTGTTGAAAAATTTGGCTTGCTAAATTTTTATGATCCATGTCATTTGAATGGACCATTTAGTCTATGGTCCATTTGCGTCTATGGTCCATCAACACCGACTTGTGTCTCTAGATAGGGGAGCTAACGGGCCCATGATGAGTTGGCCACGATGACCCATGTGTTCAGGGTCGGTCACACTCACGGGTCAACACCCGTCCGATGGCCTCCACGCACGGGGTGCGAACCTGGGTAGGACTCTGGCAAGCGAACCAGTTTCCCCTGGGAATCAAACCTCTGGCGCTCCTGGACGGTCTGCGCACCGTGCGGCGCAAGCCAATCGATTGTGCACTCTGACTAACAGTCGGGGGAGTCTGGAAACTGTATTGTTTCCTATAGAGCGGGGGTGGTTGCGTACCTTACGGCGACTGCTCTTGAAATGACCATTGGCCATCCGATCCCGGTTCAGAGTCGGGCAAAGGACGCCTTGGTCCGCGATAGATTCGGTGCACACCGTTTCACCGCTTCGTAAGGGAGAGGACCGCGCAAGCGATCTCGAACTCGGAACCAATCGAGAGACCGGAGAAATCTGGTCACAATTGGAAGCAAGGGCGCGAGGGTCGGCCCGCCAGATAACACTGGCTATCTCGCGGTAAGGCGTTGGCTTCTTGCGGGTTGTGACGTAGCTGGACGTTGGATTTGTTCTGTCCAAAGTCTTCTACGTTCACTGCAGGGCGATAGAACGAGAAAATCGTTAAAACGTCATGTGGTGACGGGCTCGCCCGTTGTAGTTGACACTGCAAGTTGTGTCTAGATAGTTTCGCAGGTGAAGAAATTGTGAAATTCGTATTTATTGATGATTTTGTTTTTAAATTTCAGTACTTTTTGATATTCTTACATTATTTTGGAAATATTTTTCAGATATTTAATACTTTGATATGCTTTTACCGATTTTAAACGAGCTCTTTAATTTTATTTCCATCCCATCTATTCGAAAAGGACGACTTGGTTCGCCTTTAAGTGCGCCCAAAAGTGATGTTTTCTATAAGAAACTTTATAAGTGCGCCGCAATTGTATTTGCGGCTCACTTTTTGAATAAGTGCGCGCAATTTATCTTTGCGGCGCACTTTTTGAATTTGGAACATTCAGGTCTTCAGCGCCGAAGAAATCGAACGCAAATATTGTTTGAATAAAGACTGGCAGGTACGACGGCCCCTAGTCGCGCCGCAGGCTGAATAAAAAACAAATGAAATTAAAAACGCGCGAACGTCAATTGTTTTTGTCGCCAGCGTTTTCCACAATTTTCAAGGATTGTAAGAAATTCATCGTTTTGTTTCGAAAAATGAGTTCCTCAAGTGACAGTGAAAGTATAGATTCAACTCCTGAAAGCATTAGAACTGAGGCAAGAAATGTGATTGATTATCGATTAGCTGCAAAATCCCGGGAGAAATATATGAAAGCCTATGGAAATTTTATTGAATTGAGAAATGCAAGAGGCGCCAATAATTTTTCAGAATCTGTGTTTTTGGCCTACTTCCAGTACTTAGCCACAACTAAACAACCATCCACTCTTTGGAGTACCTGCTCAATGTTAAAATCAACAGTCAGTTGTAATAACGACGTAAAACACGCAGAATATGAAATCTACAACAATCTCAATTCCTAATAAAACTGTAACAATAAATATTCCTAATGGCGAAAATGTTTCAAATGTAAATATAAGTGTTTAGTTGTTTTACACACACGTTGTTTTGATACTCTATGTTTTATTAAGAGCCCTATCACATATTTTTTCCAGAAAGGCAAGAAAAGTGGATTTTTGGCGTTCTAATTCCAAGAAATAAAGAGATTTCTACAAACTTTAATTACTGAATTACCTGGACCATTTCTTGATGTTGACCATAGCGGCCTTTAATTTTAGATGTAACGAATATTATTTACTTATTCAGCCCATTTTCCGAAAGTCGTTATTCGTAAAACGCTCGGAAGGCAAACTTTGAGCTCCTTAATACAGTAATATACTATTTTTTTTTATGTCCGTCATGTATTCTTGATGTACACTACGGCTTTATTTTTTCGTTTTTTGACCACATATCCAAGGTATACATTACTTACAATTACACAAAATTAAAAAAAAATCTTCCTGTATCATTCTAATTTTCTCAGAAATAAAATAAGATTCTTATATAATACTTATACTATATTAAAGTTCACTCTTTTAGCAATACGACATAATATAAATTATTGTCATTAGAAAGGAGAAAACACTGCAAAAAACAATTAGAAATTGTGTATATATTTGCTTGCGCAAGAGAAGAGCGCTCAGTGCCGCGGTTTTCTCCCAGGGTTGAATAGTTATTTATTTATTTATTTATTTATTTATCCTATCTTTTATAGTTACATCCAAAAAAAAATGCGTTCATTTTTTCAACTCATTTTAAAAGAATACCTACGCTATTTTGTAATAAGGCTCTTAAATAATAATATTACAGTAAAATATGAGGCGCCTTTTATTTTCTCATAGAGGGTGACGAAAAGTAGAGTCTATCACTCCGGCGCAAAATATTTTTGGCTCGGGCGTTTTTTTGAATCCCTCGCTACGTTCAGGATTCTACTCTGGGCCCAACAAAACATATGTGTTCTACTCTACGTTCAGGGCAAAAATATGAAATAAATAATCGATATTGTGTAGTAGGTACCTAGGTTTTAATTACAGTGAATGTTAAAATATTAGGTAGAAGAAATTACCATTCAGCCATAGCCTAAACCACTTCAACCCCCCCATTTTTTTCTGGGCCCACTTTGAGAACCACAGATCTAGTTTCAGGGCTGAGAAGCTTCGTTAGATGTGCATAGCGCAATTTGTTACGTAAGCTGTGTTTTACAATGTATAGGTACATTCTTTAACAATGTAACTATGTAACTCTTCGGTAACAATGTAACATTTTTTCTTGTACAAGTATTAAATAAATAAAAAAATATTGCCACATGGCAACATCTTACAACTAACCTAATCACAGTGGTACATGCGTGGGCATACATGCACATACATGCACAGTGGGCATTGTGGAAATAAAGACTATTACGTTCGTCTGCATCAAATACAGACCATTAAAGGTATTTAAAACTAAGAATGCCCGAGGAAAGAAAATTGGGAGAGGAAGAGAAGAGAAAGGAAAGAACTGGTTACTTCTTAGAATGGTATTAATCTTTGACGTGAGTCTTAAATGATGGTAAACAGGGCGAGTTTCGTATATTTGTCGGGAGATCATTCCATAGTCTTGCACCATGGACACAGAAAGAGTAGGAATTAAAATCAGTATTATGACACGGAATTTTTAGTAAACGGCTGACCGAAGTACGAGACCGTGGGAACTCAATGGTTCAAAAGCAAGTATATGAACGTTTCTCCTTTGGCGTACTGTACTGGCAACTAGATATATTTGTGAAAAATGTGCGAGGCCGCGCAATTCTTCCCCCGGGCTTCAGATGGCAACCCCGATAGGGGCGAGTCGTGTGTTTAGCCAATGGGGTGGAAGCAATGCTGCCAGATAAAAAAAAACATAACACAATGCGTAAAAGGGCTGTTTTTTCGTTATCTTTCAATACGCTCGATAAATTTCTCACTGGCAATATTATTTACATACTAAGGAATATGCGACGCGTCGGAGAGATACGGTTACTTGCGGTTTTGTACAGTGTATTAGGTCAAATAATATTATGAAATCGAAGACTATTACATTACACTTTCGTCGTGTCCAATTGACGGCTAAAAACCGCGTAAGTCTCCTTACTACTCTTTACTGAACATACGTCAAGAATTTAACTACCTACTAGATTGTCAAACTATATATATATATAAATATAAATAATCAAAATAGAAGCCTAATATTTGAAATAGTCAATAATTTGAAAGGATACGTAGTAAACATTTTCATCGTAATATTCAAATTGTCAGTACAATGTTAAATAATGTGGCGGTTCCTTCATATAAGCCGAAAAGCCCGGCTTGCCTTATATCCTAAAAATCTTCTTACAGGTCGCTAAACTAATATATGAATTTGCAAGCGTCTATTGCTATCTAGCGGACACGGATCGCTCCACGCGACAAAACTGCAATCTTACCGAGTTTAGTTCAGCTAGTCATCTCGCTCGCACACATGGGCTTGCAGCGGGGATTTCAAAATCAGTGGTCCTCTCATTCTAACTGTGGCAAATTATGCAAAACAACATAATCTGTATCTATACGACTTTTGTATTGACGTTTAAGCTAGGCTTGCGTTATGGAAGTAGAATGCGAGCGTGTTCCGTATTTAGCTCCGCATCTGTTGAACAAGTGACAGAGCAGATTTTTAATGTATAATTTCAATTGATTTGTGGTTTTTATTGCCTGATAAACAATGGAGGAAATTGTCCCTTGTGGTGAGTTCTGTCTTAAATTGATTTCACTCGCTCAAACAAATAAAACGGCATTTCTTAAAGGCAACGCAGGTATGCGACTGCTGATAAGTATATGTTAAATTCTGTCTAGCAGTAGCATACCTTCATTCAGCATATTGAATCTATGACACAAGCAGTAAATTTCAAACTGAAGATTGAAGAGTAAAGAGGTACCACTATTTTACTATAAAAAGCGAAAAAAAACACCAAAAGGTATGTCGGACTTGCCCCATTCACCAACCCTGGGTACGCCACTGACTGGATGATATAGTATTGCCACTGCAGCTACGCCACGTATTTAAAAACTAAAAGTACACATATAAGACCAAATAAAATAACCAAACAATAAGGCTCTACTTTTTTAAAGTAATTTGTTAAGCCGTTATAATAGCCGTTTCTCAGTTATAATACTTTGTTAAGTGTGCGCACAATACAAAACTAACCTAGTCAAGTCTACCTTGGTACGGGTTTTGATGTTTTTAAATTGTTTGGTACGGGTTTGATGTTTTTAAATATTGATGTTTTTAAATTTACCTTTAAATTTTAAATTGTACTTAAGTATTAGATAAGATTTGCCCTCTCGTCTCAAAAGAATTCATCGATGTTAGTACCACCTCAACACAGGTTCATACCTAGTGAGGTGGTAAACCGTTATGTCAAAAGATGAATTTCCTTTCTAAGCTAGGTATAATATATACACTTATTATAAACTGTTTTTTTGTTAGAATAAGGATTTTCTTTGTAAGTTGTATCTTGAATTACGGAAATAAATAAATAAATAAATAAATAAAAGTACGGGCTTCGGCCTATTTAGGCAGACTTTGTAAATAACCATTTTGATCATTACTTTCGAAAATAAATTTATTCTTATTCTTATTTTCATTTAAATGGGCACAATATTTGAAAAGCCATGGCACTCAAGTCTTTACTAAAAAAAACACAAATTGCTATATTTCGCAAATATAACAAATTGATCGCATACATTCGCATCTATTTCGTAAAAACGAAAATTCTGTTAGATAATACTCGTACATGTGCCACTCACTGAGTAGAAGTATCGATTTAAAAAGTATCGATTACAAACGTATTGGTATCGAAACAAACGCACTCGATATTAAAAGGATCGAAAAATAATCGGTTGTCTGTAAAGTCGGTTTACTGACGTTAGTTGAACGTGACAACGTCATAAGAAAATACCTACTGATGGAATGGTTGCATTTGAAGCAGTTTCATTTCAGATTCTGATATTGTTTATTACAAACACCCAAAAATATATGCTTTTATACTCACCGATTTGACTACAACATGTAAATGTATTATTGTATAGCAGTATAATTGTATAATTGTTTATTGTTTAAAGTTTATTGTTTTTTTTTAATTTGAAAGTTTGAAATCTCAAACTGTTAAATAACGGTTTGAGAAGCGTTTGAGCACGCTGCGCCATCTAGCGGTAGGTAGTACGTCGTAAATAAACAATATTAGCGACATTATACCAACCGCTAGATGTATAATGATAGCTTTTCATACTTTACGTAATGATAGCTTTTCATACTTTATTTTTTTTTAATAAAAGTTGCTTACTTCGTTGCACTTCGTTGTACCCACAAGAAAATTGTCCGTTCAGTAATAACATTCCGTATATCAAGAATACATATAAAATTATGTCAAGAATTTAAATCAATCTAGTGATTTTCATTCGTACTATTTTAGACTGAGGTTAGTAAATAATTCTTGTCGCAACCGGTAGATGGCAGCTTTTATATTGAATAATAAATATAATAAATGGAACGCCTCAGAGCGAGGTAACGCCGCATGAGTCATGTTTTTTCGTGCGTGCAGCAGGCTCCATCGATTTATAAGACGTTGTCACGTCAAAAATTTCAGTGTCGCTAAACCGACGTTGGGACGTTTACGCCGCCGTTGTCCAGGGTAGGCAACCCTGGGCAACGGCGGCTGCAATAACGCCGAAACGTCGGTTGCTACAAATTTCATGCGGTAAATTCGTTTTATCCTATTTACAAATAATATTATAATATTATCGCCTGTTTTTAATGGAGTTAACGATCTCGTTCACGGGCGATAATGGAGGTTTGAAATGTTTGCCATTTCAAAATATGCACATCATTTAGTTTGTAATAACGAAATGTGAAGAAAGTAACAATATTATTATTATTACTTTCGCCACATATTATTATTACACAATGATGTGCACATTTTTAAGCGACTTCGAAAAAAGAAGAAGGTTATCAATTCGATTGTATCGTTTTTATGCCACCTCAGAACGCCGTCATTTGTGAACCGATTTGGAAAATTCTTTTTTCCTATTTGAATGGATATACTTC
This sequence comes from Micropterix aruncella, assembly GCA_944548615.1. Taxonomy (NCBI): domain Eukaryota; kingdom Metazoa; phylum Arthropoda; class Insecta; order Lepidoptera; family Micropterigidae; genus Micropterix; species Micropterix aruncella. Next base: position 14,759,399 of record OX155974.1, on the reverse strand, counting down.
CAGATTGGTCTCATTATTATCAAATCCTGTTCTGATGATGGGATCCATGAGGAATTGTTGTACCTCCTCAAATATTATATGAAGTTGAAAATTGACATGTTCGTTCAGTTCCGATGACAATGCATTTTATATGGTAAGCATGACCTCCTTCTACACCCAGGGTTGGCTACCTACGAGGGGCTCAATGGTCAACAGCGCAGACACGAAATTTCGTATACGCATTCAGTTAAGATAGCCCGTTCTAAGTTTCAACATGACATGGCTGCTGCACCCAGGGTTGGCTTCCGACGAGGGGACTCTTCAACGGTCAACAGCACAGACCCGAAATTGCGTATATTTTATTTTATTTATTTATTTGTTTCAAACATAATTATAACAAACATATAATTATAATTAAAACACATAAAAATGGTCATACCAAGTAATGGTGCGAAGAAACAACGGCCCACATTCACATGACCATGCTCAGCGCATACCCAACTAGGCCAAATATAGCCTGTATCTGGGCATACGACTTATTTTCTGACTTAGGTGGAGAAGCCTAACTGACGTAGGTACTCATATAGATACAGATACACATACATACATACATATATATACATACACAATATAACGATCTAAATATATTATAGTATTATTCTTTTGCATTATATTACAATATAGTACATTTTGCTTAATATCGTATTATATAGTATAATAGTATAATAGTAAAGTTATGCGGAAATATTTTTTTTTTAAAGATATGACTTGCAGAAGTTCGTTCTCTGTCCTTGAACGACCTATGTCGTCAAGAAGCCATTTTTTAATATTTTTTTTGAAGAAAATGGTATTTTCTATTTCCTTTATTTTGTCATCAAGACGGTTGAATATTTTAGGTGCTATATAGTTAAATTGTCTTTGGGCAAATGAATATGCATTCAATTACGCATTTAATTACGACAGCTCGTTCTAAGTTTCCACAAAACAGAACTGCGGCAACCAGGGTTTGCTTCCAACGAGGGAACTTCTCCACGGTCAACAGCACAGACCGAAATTTTGTATACGCATCAATTATAACAGTCCGTTCTAAGTTTCACCATGTCATGGCTGCTTCACTTATAAATATTTGTAAATTATTAAAAACACATTGCGCCGAAAAAAGAAGAAGTAAAATACATCTTATAAACTTGTCGAAACGCAGCAAATCTCGATCGCTCAAACGTGTATCGGTCAGGAAACTTTTAAGCTGTTGAATATTTTAAAATAGAATTTAATTACGCTTTCGGTGTTATTGTTTTCCGTTTTATAACCTGATCTAGATTGGGAAACTGCTTCGCTGTCGTTGTTCCGAAGCGTGGCTATTACTTCCTTATTGCTGTATCGGAGATTATGTATATATTGTCTCTTTTTTCTAGAGTTTCTAGAATCACACATATTAACATTTCGAGCCCGTGCTGTTTTCAAATAAAGTTTATGCAAGTAACATGTATCTGTATTACAAATTTACAACTAGAGCTGTTAGCTACAACGGGCGAACCAGTCACCTCAGGAAGTTATAACGAAATGTATCGTTCTGTCTCCCGTGAGGTGAGCGCAGAAGACTTAGGACAAAAACCGTCCACCGTCGAGTTCTGCCACATGCCAGTAAGAAGCCAACGCCTTACCGCGAGATAGCCAGGTAAGTCACCCAGCGGGTTGACACTCGCGTCCTTACTACCAGTTGCAACTAGCTTACTCCAGTCTCCCGACTGGTTACGGGTTCGAGGTCGCTTGCGCGGTCCTCTCCTTTACGCAGCGGTGAAACGGTGTCTACTGAATCGACCGACCACGGCATCATTTGCCGGGCTGTTCTCCCGGGATCGGATGGCCGATGGTCGTTTCAAGAGCAGTCGCTGTAAGGTGAACATCCACCCCCGCTCTATAGGAGACAGTACTGTTTCCAGACTCCCCCGACTGTTAGTCAGATTGGGAGCTAATGGGCCCTTGCTGAGTTGGCCACGAAGACCCATTCTGTTTCAGGGTCGGTCACACTCACGGGTCAACACCCATCCGATGGCCTCCACGCATGGGGTGCGAGCCTGGGTAGGACACTGGGTCAACCAGTCTCCCCTGGGAACAATCCTCTGGCGCTCCTGGACGGTCTGCGCACCGAGCGGCGCAAGCCAATCGATTGTGCTCTCCGACTAACAATCGGGGGAGTCTGGGAACTGTATTGTTTCCTATAGAGCGGGGGCAGTTGTCTACCTTACGGCGACTGCTCTTGAAATGACCATTGGCCATCCGATCCCGGTTCAGAGTCGGGCAAAGGACGCCTTGGTCCGCGACAGATTCGGTGCACTCCGTTTCACCGCTTCGTAAGGGAGAGGACCGCGCAAGCGACCTCGAACTCGGAACCAATCGAGAGACCGGAGAAATCTGGTCACAATTGGAAGCAAGGGCGCGACTGTCGGCCCGCCAGGTAACACTGGCTATCTCGCGGTAAGGCGTTGGCTTCTTGCGGGTTGTGACGTAGCTGGACGTTGGATTTGTTTCGTCCAAAGTCTTCTACGTTCACTGCAGGGCGACAGAACGAGAAAATCGTTAAAACGTCCTGTGGTGACGGGCTCGCCCGTTGTAGTTGACACCGCAAGATGTTAGTCAGATTGCACAATCGATTGGCGTACTCCGCACGGTGCGCAGACCATCCAGGAGCGCCCGAAGGTTGACTCCGAGGGGAGACTGACCCGCAGGCCAGCGTCCTACCCTGGTTCTCCCTTCTGTGTGGAGGCCACCGGATGCAATGGGTGTTGACCCGTGAGTATGACCGACTCTGAACAAATGACTTAGCTCCCATTACAAAATTACAGTATCTAAGTCAAATATTTTGATATCGAAATATGACTAGTGTGCACTCTGGTGGACCGATTTCAAACACAACATTTTAACTCTTGCCATGGACAAATTATGATTCCAGCATGCCTAATTTCAGTTAATTTTCAGCTCAATCGGATCAAACGTTTGGGCGCTATTCAGTATTCAGTATTCAGTATTCAATTTATTCATTCAGAATATACAATAAAAGCATGAATTATGAAATAAAGCTACCTAGTTATCGCATATTAGATTCGTCAGTTTATATGTAGATATAAAACTATTAAAGCATAAATAATAATTCGACAATAGCGTTGACTAAAGTCGGCTTTACACGGCAGACAAATAAAAAAAAATAGAGCTGAATCCATGTAAATGAGTATACATATACAATAGTCATCAAGCACTTTATACAAAAAATAATCACACAATAGGAAGTATCAAAACAAAATTTGAAAAAACAACGTATGTATACGATCAGGTATGTTACATTACACATTGTAATCTAAATATTAAATATTAAATTCGTAATATTATTATTAAACAATAAGAACTGAAATGAGGTAGGTACCTGAAAGTTACATATTAATGTTATTCCCATTTGAAAGAATTGGCATGCTCAAAAAAATCACCCAGCTTATAGAAAGCATGTGTGGATTGCAGCTTTTGTTTAATAAATCTTTTAAACGCCTTCGTTTCCATATATCTTGTGGAGAGTGGTAGCTGGTTAAAGAGCTTATAGCTCAAATATCCAAAGGACTTTTGTGTCTGCGTAAGACGTACTTTATCGTGGAGAAATATACACAGACAGACGCACAGGCAGACTTCAGTCCGGAAATGGAGTTATTCGTCTCAGTGGTGCTCAAAATGGATATTTCCGTCTTCTTCTTTGAAAAAATTGGCATACTTATGTAAGTTCGGTAACAATGCAATATTATGGTACCATCGTGCTAATTTGACGATAGAGCCGGGAGGTAGGGACTGGAACTCCCTGATAGCAAATGGCGGAATAGTCTAATTTGGGCTAGTATGTTTTGTTATCATAAGTACTTTCCATTAGCATAAAAAGAAACCTTGCCAACCATGCTCTCTATAACTTAGATGAATTTAACAAGGTTGTGGTTACAACCAAATTTGGTTGCACATCAGAACACCGTTGACTACGTAACGACCAATATTGACGGTTTGCTCCTGGAGCAAGAAATATCTAAATATTTTTGTATGTTAATAAGCAAAATGAAATATTACCTTTGGGCTTTGATAGAGAATCTAATAAAGATCACGATAGAGAATCTAATAGAGAATTTGATAGAGAATCTAATAAAGATCACGATAATATTTACAATTTCTAAAAAGGATTCAGTATTCTTCCGTAAGACAAGTACAAGTTAGAAATGCCGAGTTTTTTCCAGTTTTTGGACTTTCTCATATTTATTCATAATTATCTAATTGTTTTACAAAATGAGATTTAAATATTCTATATACAAAATTTCAATGCGATCATTACACAGTTATTCTTTTTATGAACCCTATTTAGAAATTGTAAACGCTATCATGATCTTTATTAGATTCTCTATCTAAGGTAATTTTTCTTATTGCTTATTTATATACAAAAATATTTAGATATTAGCTCATGAAAACCAATAAAAATTTTGATGATTTCCCGAAAAAAAAAGGGATGATGTTTGACAATGGAATTTTACCAGAAATATCCGCGAAATGAAGCGCCAAATTATTCTAGCGGCCATCTATGTATCTCTGGTGATAATGAGATATTTCGTATGGATTTTAGGATGCGTTCGAATTGGAAAATAATATTACTGTGCGCTCCGGAAGCAAGCCGCTAGTATTGGTCGTTACGTAGTCAACGGTGTTCTGATGTTCAACCAAATTTGGTCGTTACGTAGCCGAAGGGGTATCTGATCGTTTATACACTTTAATTTATGTTCACATTGTAAACGTTTCTTTTGTATTTAAATAAATAAATATAAAAAAGGGGGAGGGGGTGGCGGGGGCGCTTGTCTACTTACCGGGAAAGCCTTGGGGTGACACAACCAATGTTCTGTCTATTATATAGGATTGTGCGGCACATCCAGAACCGAAGCTGTCCTGATCCGCAGCTTAATGTCTCAGTGGGTAGTTTCTCTAAGTAAGTAATAAACTACCCTCGTCGAAAAATAATTGGCGCTTTTCGAACTAAACTTACACCCTTCTCGTTAATCCGTTCCCCTATTATTTCGCACCCCCTCCTTTGACACAAGAGAGAGAGTAAGAGAAAACGGCAAAGCTAAGCATTTAAAAACGGCAACTATAAGGGAACGAATCCTGCGGTGGAAAATCGACAGAATTGAGCCAATAATTGGGAATATTTTACAAAGCCTTATGCACGTAAGCATTTTTAACCGACTTCAAAAAAGGAGGAGGTTATCAAATCGGTTGTATTTTTAAAAAATGTTTGTTACCTCAGAACTCCGTCATTTATGAATAGATATGGAAAAGTCTTTCTTTTATTTGAAAGGATATACTTCCAGGTTGGTCCTATTTTTCAACACACTTTTATTAGGTCGACCTGTATGTAACTATGTAATGGAATCTAAGGTAACTAATTTAACCATCTTCCAAGGATCGTAGCGTCATGAAAATTGGCAGCTGTATGTAGTTCTGATGACAATACAATAATATGGTACTGTCGAACTGATCTGATGATGGAGTCGGATGATATGAACTGGAACTTCATGATGGAACATCGTTTCATAGCTGTGTTTGGACTTGTTAGAAAAGTCTTGGAATGTACTTTGACCATGATTAGCTTTCAAGGTCTGATGATGTGGTTTTTACGTGAATTTATAAAAGCGTGTTTTTAGTGTTTTTTTTATCAATCTATTAATTTATATCAAAATCCTGTTCTGATGGATCCACGAGGAATTGAGGAAACTCCTTAAATATTATCATATGATGTTAAAAATTTACATTTTTGATTCAGTTCCGATGACAATGCATTTTTATGGTAAGCATGACCTGATTCTACCCGTCACCTCAGGAAGTTTTAACGATTAGTCGTTCTATCTCCCTGGAGTAAGCGTAGAAGACTTGGGGACAAAACAGTCCACCATCTAGCTACGTCACAAGCCCGTAAGAGGCCAACGCCTTAACCGAGAGATAGCCAGGAATGTTACCTGGCGGGCCGACACTCACGCCCTTACTTCCAATTGTGACCAGATTACTCCAGTCTTTCGATTGGTTACGAGTTCGAAGTCGTTTGCGCGGTCCTCTCCCTTACGAAGCGGTGAAACGGTGTATACCGAATCTATCGCGGACCACAGCGTCCTTTGCCCGGCTGTTCACCCAGGATCGGATAGCCGATGGTCGTTTCAAGAGCAGTCGCCGTAAGGTCCGCAACCACCCCCGCTCTATAGGAAACAGTACTGCTTCCAGACTCCCCCGACTGTTAGTCAGAGTGCACAGTCGATTGGCTTACGCCGCACGGTGCGCAGACCGTCCAGGAGCGCCAGAAGTTTGATTTCCAGGGGAAACTGACCATAAGGCCAGAGTCCTACCCAGGCTCGCACTTCATGCGTGGAGGCAGTCGGATAGGTGTTGACCCGTGAGTGTGACCAACCCTGAATGGGTCTTCGTGGCCAACTCAGCAAGGGCCCATTAACTCCCGACCTGATTCTACACCCAGGGTTGGCTCCCGACGAGAAGACTCCTCAAAGGTCAGCAGCACAGACACGAAATTTTGTATTCGCATTCAGTTATACTAGCCCGTTCTAATTTCCACCATGACATGGCTGCTGCATCCAGAGTTGGCTCCCGACGAGGGGATTCCCCAACGGTCAACAGCACTGACAAGAAATTTTGTATATGCATTCAATTACGACAGCTCGTTCTAAGTTACACCAAGACAGGACTGCGGCACCCAGGGTTGGCTTCTAACAAGGGAACTCCTCAACGGTCAACAGCACAGACACCAAATTTTGTATACGCGTTCAATTATGATAGCGCTTTCTAAGTTTCAAGTTTCATGACATGGCTGCAGCAAATTTGAGTCTGTTTTTTTTGTTAACATTTTATGATTATATAAATCGATGTTGTTTTTATGTAATTTAATAAAATTGTTCGGTCTCAGAATTTGGTGGGAAGAATTGAGGGGTATTTAATAGGTTTCTTTTGACACAACTGCCCAACGAAAAAGGAGTGTAATGTGTTCAGGATTCATCTATGTATGTTATCCGTTTCTTTATTCCATCATAACTTGATGCCTTGTTGGACTGAAATCACGTTTCGGTTAGAATATCTCGTATACAAGGGACGAAATAATATTTAAAGACCGCCATATTTAAGAAAATACTACAGATATACTACGAATTGACGCACGGGGTTGGGGGGGGGGGGGAGGGTCGGTTTGGCACGCGGTGGAGGGGGGGGGGGGCGCTAAATTGTCCTTTACGAATTTAGGTACAAAGCCGATAGCGAAGCACGATAGCGAATAGTTTCAGCGAAAGACGATAAATTTTAAGGCTGATTGCTCATTTCTGAAAATGGCTAATGGATAATAATTATTTTAATCTTAAAACAATTTAATCTTCTTTAAGAAAAGGGAAAAAATCATAATTTATCGAAATAAAAATAATAATATTAAAATTAAATTTATTATGTAATATAATATAATTATTTTACGAGTTTGATTTATTAATACACAAATTCATATTCTTCTCATTCTCTTTTACTGTGCATGGAGCCTGTCTTTGGAATGCTTTGCCGAAAAATGTGAGAACCGCGCCAAGCATAACAACTTTTAAAACAGACTCAGAGAGCATTTGAAATCTTCCAGATAAATTCCCTTTCCCCTCCCATTCCCCTCCTTTTTAAACTTTAGCGTCCTTATAGCTGTTAGATTATTTTGATGTGGCAAACCTGTGCCCACAAAGAGTAAAATATATATTTCTTTTTGTCCTTTTTTATTTTATTTGTCATACTCTTTATATAGGTTAAGTTATACAATAGTACAATAGTTCATACAATAGTATAGGTTAGCACTAAAATATTGCCTGCAGGCAATATTTTGGGGGTAGGTCTGCTAGAGCCATTGCAAGTTGCGCAGAAATTTATATTAAAAATTATTCTACGTGGATCATATCGCCATCCCACTAATGAACTTTATAAAGAAGCTAAAGATTGATTGTAGGCAACTTGATTGTAGGCAACTTTTTTTTTAAAACTTCCCTCGACTATTTATGGACAATAACTCAAATTTAGGAATAATTCAGAACCGAAGACCAACGAGACAAGTTATAGAAAATAGCTTAATAATACCCAGAATGACAACAGCATTTGGACAAAGACATTACTCTTTCATTGCGCCGAGATTATACAATCTGATCAATATGGAAATAAAAGTGAATTTGACATTTAGGGAATTCAAAAATAAATTAAATAAATGGATATCGAATCATGACAGACTAACCATACATCAAATGTTAGAAATAATAGTTTAATAAAACTTAGGTGCACAAATTATTAACATATTTTTAAACATGTATGTTGAGTACCTATATTTTAAATTGAACTAACTACCAAAAATTATTTGACTTTGTTGTTATATATTATTTTGTCAACGAATTGTACTTTTTTTGACTAGATATTTTTATATTAACTCCTATATTACTTAACATATATATTAAATATCAACGAATGTTTCTTTCTTTTCTCACATATAACATTATTTATATTATTTAATCGAATTTTATATTATTGCCAATTATATAATGGAATTGCATTTTATTTATTATATTATCCTTTAATATTTAATATTATTATTATTATTTTGAAGACCACATTTTAGGGCAATTAGTGTTATTAGCTTTTAACTAAAACTTGTACATTTGTAAGCAATCAAGCAATCAAGCAAACTTGATTGTAATATTAGAGTCCTGTCCACCCTAGAACGGACTAATCCCAGTTGGGTGACAGAATCAAATGAGTGAAAGGTTAAGGTTTTGCCATTCGGCGCCTGTTATTTTTGTAAGCAAATTAATGTTTTATAGTAATTAATTCTTAAATAAATAAAAAAATAAATAATGTCGCCTTTTCTTAAGAATAAAGACTTTTATTATTATTATTATATTATTATTTTAAAAAATGGCCTAAATAATTATCACATCTTAAATAAAAAAGTTTTATTTAAATATTACTTCATTAATATACAAATAAAAATAATTAATGACTAAATTCCAGCTGTTGCTAATGTAGAAGAATGCTCAAAACAATAAATAGGTAAATGGAAGGCGATTGAGGTTTTAGTGATGTATATAGCAAGGACATCTAATTGAAACATTCAGTTTTCGCTTGGGTTTGGATGGCAAGCGTCATTACATTAGCATGATAAAAACTGTAAAAAAGACTTTGTATTCACGTCGCTTCATAAATCAATCTTCCGTCGTGTAATCTTCACGCCTGAATAGCGCCATTGTATTTTTTGCATTGTGTAACACCGGCTATTCGCACGCATACGCGCGCGCGCGCGTACGTCGTCGACGCACACGTACGTCAGCGCGGATTACACTGCGCATGTTTATTTATTTATTTATTTAAGAATTAATTACTATAAAACATTGATTTGCTTACAAAAATAACAGGAACCGAATGGCAATACCTTAACTTTTTGCTTATTTGATTCTGTCACCCAACTGGGACTAGCCCGTTCTAGTGTGGACAGAACTCAATATTACAATCAAGTTTGCTTGATTGCTTACAAATGTACAAGTTTTAGTAAAAAGCTAATAACACAAAATTTCCCTAAGGGGTTCTCTAGACGATCAAGCATGCTTGTCAAGCATCGCGCCGGGCTGGGAAGGAATCGTAAACCGCAGGAGATATGCAAATATTTTTTTAAATATTTACCAATAATGCCTAATTTTGTAGTTTTATACCAGGGAGTCACGTCATTTATCAATCAATTACGTCTAATTAACGTGACTCCCTGGTATAAACTATAAAATTAGTCATTTTTGGTAAATATATAAAAAAAATAGCACATTTCCTGCGGTTTACGATCCCTTCCCAGCCCGCGACGCGATGCTTGTCAAGCATGCTTTATCGTCTAGAGAAACCCTAAAATGTGGTCTTCAAGAAAAGAATAACAATAATAATAAAAAATATTAAAAGTCAATAAATATAATATAAAATTCGATTAAATAATATAAATAAAGTTATATGTGAGAAAAAAGGAAACAGTCATTAATATTTAATGTATGTTAAGTAATATAGGATTTAATATAAAAATACCTAGTCAAAAAAAGTACAATTCGTTGACAAAATAATATATAACAACAAAGTCAAATATTTTTTGGTAGTTAGTTCAATGTTAAAATATACTCAACATACATGTTTAAAAATATGTTAATAATTTGTGCACCTAAGTTTTATTAAACTATAATTTCTAACATTTGATTTATGGTTAGTCTGTCATGATTCGATAACTATATTTATTTTTGAATTCCCTAAATGTCAAATTCATTTTTATTTCCATATTGTGTTTCTTTTATTTTCCTGGCAAGGAAAGTATTGTGGATACACTTTTGTGTGTGTCTGTCTGTCTGTGGTTATTCCTCCGCGATAGCGCCCAAATGCTTCATCCGATTGAGCTGATTTTTTTATATATATTTTTTATTTATTTAAATCCAAAATAAAAATTTACGATATTGACATAAATAATACCGTGTAGGAAAGAGCAAATACTTAATCATTGTTTGCGATGCAAAGACAGTACAGATTTGATGGATTATATCAGTTCCACTATACTACAGTCTGTTCTGGAGTGATACCAGTGTTGTGTTTGTTACATAGAACACTTTTTTGTAAATTTTCGGTTAAAATAATATATATAAAATATTTGCTAATATAATTAGGAAAATTTGAAGAAAAAGACACCTTATGTTAGTTAGTAAGGCGGTAGTAATAAAAGGATAAAATGATTATTACCTACATAGGCATTATAATAAATAGAGACATATGTATGAGGTGTTTTTACTGCACGGGCATTTTTTTTGGTGATAAAGGGAATAGGTATTTCACGATATGTATAAAAGTATTTCACAATATTTTGAAAAACATACTGCGTTTGACAAGAGTGTAAAATAGAATTATTTCAATAATTTCTGAAATACTCCGGCTGAAAATGGTCGAAAATGTTGGACAAATAATTTCTTAGTAGCAGATATATTTTGACTCAACGCGTTTATTTCGTTCGCCTTTATGCCTGCTGTTACGGAAAGGGCAATTTTCTGATATTTTGAAAGCACGTGCGTCATGGTCAACGTTCGGTCTCCGACATTAACCGGCCTGTTAACTTCTGCTAAGCGTGGTTAGCTAACCACGATAAACAATTTAACAGCCGGTTAAATTATGACGGCTTGCACCAACTATTTGGACGTCCCGGTTAACGAACGTCGTTCGGAGTCCGCAAAATACATTTTTGAGTGTTTGAACATAACCATAGACACAACTGAAATCGAGGTTGCTCGCCTCAGCCAATCACAGCACAGTTCAAAATGGCGGACGGGAGGTTATCAGCTCATCAGCTGTCAAACTGTCACACGCTTTTCTACATGTCTCGCTTTCGCCTTTCCTGATTAACATCAGATATATAGGAAAACGTTTTACAAGTGCGATAACCAAAAAAAGCGTAAAAACCACGGCGCAGGCGACGCGATCAAATCTAAAATCGAAAATTGTTAACTAGCGTTTGACAGCTCGCTAACTGGTGGTTAGTGACGATAACGGGGCACCAGAGCTCGGTTAGTGAATTTAACAGCAGTTAACTTACCAGAGCAGTTTCGAGTATTTAACTGCGGTTAGGGTCTTTAAACACGGTTATTTATCTTAACCGAGCTTGGTGCAATTCGCCCTGAATTAGGTTACCTATCTAGTGCAGTGTAATCACAACGCCCTTAACTAGGGCCCTAATTATCGTGTAGTCTAAACGCCACTAAACGCCTATATTTGTAGAAGGAGAACAAGAAAAAGACGCATACGCAGGCGCGGATCTATGGGCGGAGGGGACGACCGCCCCCCCAACGAGGATTGAAAAAGAAATATCCCGCTACTGGACAATGTCATAAACGACCTCAAACATCGAGTGCCACCCGAAACCTTAAAGTTTTTTAATTTAAACATTATAATGCCATCGGTAATAATAAAAGATGATAGTGATCACTCAAATGTAGTAGCAGATCTTGTTAGAGAGCATAAGAGTCTCCTAGGAGTTCATGCGGCAGGAGTTCTGGGAGAATACAAGATCTGGAAAGAAAGTTTTATAAGGGAAAAGAGAAATAAATCCGCTTATTCGGAACCAAAAAATATTCTAGATGTTCTAGATTTGGCCAACGAATCCATCTACCCTGGCATACATCGCCTCATCCTTATCATGGCCTCCTTGCCCGTAAGTGTGGCGACTGCCGAAAGAAGTTTTTCAACTCTGAGGCGACTAAAAACCTGGCTACGATCCATGATGGTAGAGGATAGGTTAACAGGGTTGGTACTCCTGCATATTCATTTTGATATTCCAGTAGACAAAGAGAAGATAATTGAAAGATTTGCAAAGAAGAAACACCGGAAACTGAAATTTGTAATTTAATTCTGTGTTATGTATCATTTGTTCATTGTTGATTTAGAAGTAAAATAAAAAACGTACGAGTGTATTAATTATTTCTTTTCCATATTTATAATCCTTAGTTACTTACTTACCTATCTCTATTCAGCATATTGGATGCCTAAATTCACACTATAATTTATAATTTAACTATCTATAGACAGAAACCCACGCCACTGTCCCCCCCCCCCCCCCCCCAACAAGACGTAGATCCGCGCCTGCGCATACGTACGTCAGCCCGGATTACACTGCTCAATTCGCGCGCGGGTTCCGTACTTACCTCTCGTCACACTTGCAATGCATAAGCGTATTGAGCCGCCAGTTGAACAGGTTGTACTTCGTCTCCATGGCCTCTATCCAGAAGGGGCATCGGGTGTCGTGCTGACGGCAGCATCGATCCGCGCGCGAATGCCCGCCGAGCTGCGAGCGCTTCTTCGCGGAATATCCTTTTCCGCACCATTTTGTCCCGGGCATTAACAGCGAATCGGAGGTGCTGCGCCTGCTGCGCTTACCGGGACTGGGACATCGATAAATCTTCATTTTCGAGAAAGTAATGATGCCTAAGGCGCGAGAAAAACCACCCAGTGCACGTTTTAATACCTAATTCGTCGACAATTTGCAGAATGAGTGAATCAAACCAAATTTTATTTACCTAGAACTTTTTAGTTTCGAGACTTAAGTTTTCTAACATTAGGGGCCGTTCACATATTACGTAATCACGTTTTTAGGATTTTCAACCTCCTCAGGTTGGAGAGAAAGATACACCCAAGTGGGTGTATCTTTTACGCATCAGCGGGCCACACTCGCACATGAGCTGCAGGGGAGTTTTCTCGGCCCCTTGGCAGAACCTGCACGTTTTTGTGTCTCGGAGCTTGAGGTTGTACATGTGTTTTCTGGGAGTGTCTTTAGGGAGCTAATGGGCCCTTGCTGAGTTGGCCACGAAGACCCATTCTGTTCAGGGTCGGTCATACTCACGGGTCAACACCTATCCGACGGCCTCCACGCGCGAAGTGCGAGCCTGGGTAGGACTCTGGCCTTATGGTCAGTTTCCCCTAGGAATCAAACTTCTGGCGCTCCTGGACGGTCTGCGCACCGTGCGGCGTAAGCCAATCGACTGTGCACTCTGACTAACAGTCGGGGGAGTCTGGAAGCAGTACTGTTTCCTATAGAGCGGGGGTGGTTGCGGACCTTACGGCGACTATTCTTAAGATGACCATCGGCCATCCGATCCTGGGTGAAGAGCCGGGCAAAGGACGCTGTGGTCCGCGATAGATTCGGTAAACACCGCCTCGTAAGGGAGAGGACCGCGCAAGCGACCTCGAACTCGTAACCAATCGAGAGACCGTAGTAATCTGGTCACAATTGGAAGTAAGGGCGTGAGTGTCGGCCCGCCAGGTAACATTCCTGGCTACCTCGCGATTAAGGCGTTGGGTTCTTACGGGCTTGTGGCGTAGCTAGACGGTGGACTGTTTCGTCCCCAAGTCTTCTACATTCACTTCCAGGGAGATAGAACGACTAATCGTTAAAACTTCCTGAGGTGACCGCCCGCTGTAGTCGACAACCCTAGTTATCTGTAAGGTCAACTTAGGTTGTCGACTACAACGGGCGAGTCCGTCACCTCAGGAAGTTTTAACGATTAGTCGTTCTATCTCCCTGGAGTGCGCGCAGAAGACTTGAGGACAAAAGAGTCCACCATATAGCTACGTCACAAGCCCGTAAGAGGCCAACGCCTTAACCGCGAGATAGCTAGGAGTGTAACACTCCCCCCCAACGTAATCAAGCGTAATCCTCCGCTCCAACCCCCACCCCCTCGGTGATTACGTAATATTTGGACGGCCCCTTAGATACTTATCCATGTGGTTGCCGTTTTGTACACTAGCCATTTCCAATTAAATGATTTCTTTGTTTAACCATTGATTATATAGCGTATTAGTTTGATCAACGCCGTACTACATTTTGGCAACCATAACTTTACCACGAAACGCAATGCGTAGAAAGCACTCATAGTTCAAAAAATTCATTCATATATCAAAAAGAATAAAACACACTACTGCCGTTACAGAAAGTGAACTATTACGGTTTTTTTTTATGAAATACTAGATGACCCAGTGAACTTCGTACCACCTAAAATTGTTTTGATTGTAACTCTTTATAAGCGTCTATTAATCCTAATCCACCTTCCAAATCCAATTCATTTTACTCTATAATATTGCCGAATCATGTACGATTGAGTTTCGTTTGGTGATTAAATGTTTTTTTTACATTTTCGTTTTTTTTTAAATTTTCAAGTGTTTTGACTTTTTGACTTATTCGACCTTTTCGTATCTTTTTTTCTTTTCGACTTTTTTGACTTTTCCGACTTTTTCGACCCTTTTGAATTTTTTGACGTTTTCGTCTTTTTTTACTTTTTTGACTTTTTGACTTTTTACACATTGTACGGAATGAATAACAGTTATGGATGGCGCAGCTGTCAAATTATAGGATCGCCGCGATAGCCATCTAGAAAGTGGCCAATGTTCCCAAAATGACCAATTTCGATTCAGTTGTTTCTTTGAGATGATGTTTGACAATGGAATTTTACCAGAAATATCCGCGTAATGACGCGCTAAATTATTCTGACGGCCGTCTTAAATGTACCTATAGTAATAATGAGATATTTGGTATGGATTTTAGGATGCGTTCTAATTAGAAAATAATATTACTGTGCGCTCCGGGAGCAAGCCGCCAATATTGGCTGTTACGTAGTCAACGGTGTTCTGATGAGCAACCAAATTTGGTCGTTACGTAGCCGAAGGGTTAATTTAATATATATTTCTCATACAAATTTTTGGCATAAACCTGTCTATACAAAACGGCAACTGCATGAGTAAATACTTAATATTAAGAAAGAACTTTTTCTGACAAAATTCACGTTCGCCATGGATTATGCCTCATGAATACTCTTTCCGTTGCGGAGTAGTTTTTTTTGCAAAAAAATGGCCCGTTCGCCCTTCCTGCAAATTACGGCGGGGTTAGGTTTGGTATATAGGGGATAGGATAGGTTACCTTTGGTCACATCTGCAGTGACTGACAGTAAAGGGTCGCCGATTCAACACTCCGTATTTCCTCGAGAAGGACGGAATGCCGAAAGGGCAATAGTCGTGCATCCTGCAGCAGCGGTCTTCTTTCCTTTCCCCTCCCAGGTCTTTGTAGCGGCTGGCCACGTGACCGGCGCCGCACCACTTCGTCCCCGGAGCTATCAGCATCTCCTGCAGCGAACGTCTAGACCTTAACCTGTAGGATGCCCGACAGAAAATAAGAAAGATAAAATAAAATCGGTCGACTCTCGCGCCGAGGGTTCCGTACCTTATTGATGAAGGGGTTATTTTGGATTTAGTGTTTTGATATTAACTTTTGACGTGAGTCGTCTTTAACCTGTAGAGCCCCAATCGGCCGATATCGGCCACAACACGATTCAGCGTGACGCCCCGTTTTAATTTAATTTTAATTTAATTTGTTTTATTTTATTATGATTTATTATGTTAACCCCCCGAATGTGAGGCGACCAGCTCGGGTTGCCTACGGCATATATTTTATTTTAATTATGGATATAGTGGTTTGGCAGTAATTAATGTTTTGGTGAGATAGTGTCATAATTCAATTGTTTTACTAATTTTTACAAAATTTTTTTGGGATATCAACTTGTCAATCGGCTGACGGGCCGAGGCCTGAAGGGTTAAGCAGTGTTTTGATATTGATTTTTGACGTGAGTCGTCTTTAATTTCGGCAAGTAAGGGGTCGATTGCTAAAACCGCATGCAACAAAAAAATCATGTAGGTAACACTATTATCACGTGCCGGCTATACAACACTATATCCGATAACATTGATTTCTATAACCTGGGACTATTAGCAGTTAAGGGAATTATTGCAGTATAGGAACATTTTTCAGAAATCGAAAAAATAAAGAAATACTACTAGATTCCAACACTGTAATACTAAATGTGAAAGAAAAAAGCTTCGGACGCGTAAAATTTCAAAACCAAAAATTTACATACTTTAACTCAAAAATACATAAGTTTAAAAAAAAAAAAACTAATCTAACCTACCGCCAAATAAGTCTTTATGTATTATTTAAAATTAAAAAAACTTAACCTACCGAAATGGCGCTTTTTTGAATGCCTATATCTCGCTTATTTATTGAGACCAAATGAATATTATTGCAGGGATCAGGGTGGTGAATATAATCTGGTGACGTAAAAAAATCAACAATCTAGAAGAGGTTCCTATACTGCAATAATACCCAGTTGAGTCCATTATAAATAGCGTATTATGATACAAATTGATAATTTACCGTAAGTTTTTATTATTTTATTCCAGACAATATTCGATATATTTTTTTTCCTATTTAATTGTTTTTCAGAATTTACTGTAAACTTATTTCTAAAATTAATTTTTGTTTCGATAATTTTTGTAATTAATTTTTGTACTTAAACTTTTGTAAATCATGAAATAAACGGCGCATACGCAATTATTTATTAAGCATGCGGAGTACGCATAAAATATTATACTCTATTTATTAACAATGTAAAAATATTAGCGATAACCATGTCTTATTAGAGTATTGTTTCCGTACCTATTATACTAAACTAAAAAATACGTATGGCACTCGGGGACTAGCGCGGTAAAGCTATTGCATAGCATTTTTAACAACTTATGCAATTAAAATTATTTATTTATTCAATTTTTTCTGATATCAGATAACTAAGCTCTATCGGAAAACGTTGAAATTATTCCGAATCATTTGCGGCTGCGGTAGCAAATGATTCGTAATAATTTAAACGTCTTCCGATAGAGCGCCGCGCACGAATTTTTTATTCGATAAAGCAAAAAACCCGGATTATTTGAAAAAAATCGTAGATAAAAAGATAGATAATTAAATTATTTTTAAAATGGTGCAGGTTTCATAATAATACGCCAGATAGTATTTGCGTAGTAGTCGTTTTTGTGTTCGGTTAGACCTAATTTCACAAATTAATTACACTATGTAATATAAACAAAATCTAAAATATTCAAAGCTAAGAATATTAGAAAAATGTTCTTGTTTAACATATATTTTTTTCGAATCGTAAGCAGTTCTCGTTTAGACGTAATTATCAGTTTAAAATCATTAATTTTCGTTAAGAAATTTCTTCATTCGGTCGCCGCGCTGGCCTAGGCCCGCGATAAAAGCTAGCCGGGCAAAAGATTCCGTGGTCCGCGATAGATTCGGTGTACACCGTTTCACCGCTTCGTAAGGGAGAGGACCGCGCAAGCGACCTCGAACTCGTAACCAATCGAGAGACTGGAGTAATCTGGTCGCAATTGGAAGTAAGGGCGTGAGTGTAAGCCCGCTGGGTAGCACTCCTGGCTATCGCGCGGTTAAGGCGTTGGCCTCTTACGGACGGTGGACTGTTTGTGCTCACTCCAGGGAGATCTAAACTAATCGTTAAAAATTCCTCAGGTGACGGGCTCGCCCGCTGTAGTCGACAACTCTAGTTAGTTGCTTGTTTAGCATAAGTGACAGAGCTAGAAATATTTATTTTAAAATTATTTTCTCTGGTTTACTTTTATTAGTTTTCTAGCATTTTTATTAAATTAAACTTTCTCAACATAGCAGATTATTCGTGTCTTACTTTGAAATCTTATTGCAAGCACGAGATTTAAAAAGGCTAGGATTTTAAATTGCTTCCTCTGAAAATTTGTATTTTTTGATAAGTTTTAGTTTTCCTCCGGAATAACGATATTATGACAAGTGCGCGGATGGTTTCATTGTCACGCCACGTATAACGCAATCGGAGCTAAATTTAACCTCGCGTGCGGCGTTACCTGTTTTTTTTTTGTAAAAATAGCGCAATATATAGACTTGCGAATGCAATACAATTGGTATATCATTTTCAATTACTAGCTTTTATTTACCTTGCACTGTTTGTCTGTAAGTTTGTTCATGTCAAATCTTGCAAGCAGAATTAAAACCGCTCCCTCTTATCCTATGAAGTTGAAATTTTACACGTTGGTTCAGTTCCGATGAAAATGCATTTTTATGGTAAGCATGACCTGATTTTGCATCCAGGATTTGCTCCCGTTGAGGGGACTCCTAAACGGTCAACAGCACAGAGACCCATAATTTTGTATACGCATTCAAATATGTTAACCCGTTATAAGTTTTATCATCACAATGCTACTGAGTCCAGGGTTGGCTCCCGACGAGGGGACTCCTCAACGGTCCACAGCACGGACACGAAATTTTGTATACGCTATATGATCGATTATGATTGTTCTGTTCTATTAAAACTGTTCTAGGTTTCACCATGACATGGCTGCTGGGCCAGGGAAGTCTCCCCCCGAGGGGACTCCCGACGAGGGGACACCTCAACGGTCAACAGCACAAAAACGAAATTTTGTATGCGCATTCAATCGTGATAGCCCATTCTAAGTTCCATTATGACATGGCTTTGATTGAGACACAATTTTAATAAAGGCATGTTTTTAAAAATGTGTTTTTAATATTAACTTATGTTATTTCACAATATTATAGTAATATATTTTTTTTCATTGTATTGGATTTTTTAATGAGCAATTGGCCTAAAAAAATATACACTTTCATAAAAGACCACTATTGTTTAAATTATACAAATTGGGTTGAGTAAAATGTTAGTATTATTCCAGTTTATATTTTTTAAATGTTAACGTTTTAAAAATTTAACTTAACCCTTGGAGTAAATGGGTATTTTCATGGATGCATCTGTCTCTTTTGCAGGATTTTCGGCGACATCGACCTTAAAGTACTATAACTACGAAACTACTACACCAATCATAAAAAGAACAACTGCACAATGATTGCATTGAAATTTCGAATATAGAATATTGAAATATCATTTTGTAAAATAATTAGATAATTATGAATAAATATGTGAACGTCAAAGAAGTGAAAAAAACGCGCGACCAGATTTGGTCGACTCGTACTCAACGGATAATTGTTTCGCCACCAGATTTGGTTGACTCATACTCAACGGGTTAACATACGAGTTGATCCTCTTAAATTGTCTCTATAACTCTTATTATGAGACATAGTTTTTGACGTACGTTTTTAATGATTTCTCATAAAAGAAGGCCAGAAGAAACAAAAGAGTTAGTGTCATTTGCGACACGACTGGAAAAGAAGAAAAACAGTTTTTGAGCCTTTTTCGGTACGGAACCCTGAAAAAAAGAAACAAACAAAAAAAAACCAAACCAAAAACACATCAAACCCACACCGTCACTCAATGCAGTGCTCCCAAAACCAAACGTGCACGATGGATGATTTTTCTATCGTCTTGACATAGTTATCATGAAATGTTATCCACAAATACAGTGTAAAGAAATATGGAGACAATGGGCCCGATTGCGTTTCTTTGTAAACTAAAACTGAAATTAGTCCAAGCGAACGAGATAGAGCAATACGTTGGAGCGGAATATGAAACGAATGATCGTCGGTAAAAACTACCTGTCGAACTTATAGTCGTCCGAATAAATTTGAACACATTTCGCGCGGTGTTCGATTCAGATGCTTTGGTGGGTAGTTTTAATGCGAAGAAGTGACAACCATTCATTTCACATTCTGCTCTAGCGTATTGCCCTGTCTCGTTCACACGAACTAATTTCCGATTTTAGTTCACGAAGAAACGCAATCGAGCCCAATACCGAAAGTTTCTGAAAACGTCGTAACACTTAAACATAACGTTTGTAATGTTTTCATTAATTCAAGTATCTTTTAATATGTTCTACTGAATAATTTAATATATTATTTTGATATATATTAGAAAAAAATATATGATAGATAGTAATAAATAATAGTAATAAATGATAATATCTCTATTGTAAATAACATTGAAGTCAGTATCCTAGGGGCGACTTGCACCAATCTCGGTTAAGATAGATAACCGTGTATAAAGAGTCTAACCACAACTAGAGTTGTCGACTACAGCGGGCGAGCCCGTCACCTCAGGAAGTTTTAACGATTAGTCGTTCTATCTCCCTGGAGTGGGCGCAGAAGACTTATACAAAAACAGTCCACCGTCTAGTTCCGCCACAAACCCGTAAGAGGCCAACGCCTTAAACGCGAGATAGCCAGGAGTGTTACCCAGCGGACTTACACTCACGCCCTTACTTCCGATTGCGACCAGATTACTCCAGTCTCTCGATTGGTTACGAGTTCGAGGTCGCTTGCGCGGTCCTCTCCCTTACAAAGCGGTGAAACGGTGTATACCGAATCTATCGCGGACCACGGCATCCTTTGACCGGCTGTTCACCCAGGATCGGGTAGCCGATGGTCGTTTCAAGAGCAGTCGCCGTAAGGTCTGCAACCACCCCCGCTCTATAGGAAACTGTACTGCTTCCAGACTCCTCCGACTGTTAGTCAGAGTGCGCAATCGATTGGCTTACGGAGCGCAGGCCGCACGGAGCGCAGACCGTCCAGGAGCGCCAGAAGGTTGATTCCTAGGCGAAACTAACCATAAGGCCAGAGTCCCACCCAGGCTCGCACTTCATGCGTGGAGGTCGCTGGATGGGTGTTGACCCGTGAGTGTGACCAACCCTGAACAGAATGGGTCTTTGTGGCCAACTCAGCAAGGTTAAATAGTCTCCCACAGTTAAATAGTCTAAACTGCTTGCACCATGTTCTGTTAAGCTAACTGCAGTTACATTCCCCAATCGAGCCCTGGTGCCCGTTTAGCGACACTAACCAGCAGTTAGCGAGCTGTCAAACGCTAGTTGTCAATTTTCGAGGTTAGATTTGATCGCGTCGCCTGCGTCGCGGTTGTTTCGCTTTTTTTGGATATCGCACTCGTAAAACGTTTTCCTATATGTCTGATGTTAATCAGTAGAGACGCGAATGCGAGACATGAACAAAAGCGTGTGGTAGTTTGACAGCCGATGAGCTGAGAACCTCCCGTGCGCCATTTTAAACTGTGCTGTGATTGGCTGAGGCGAGCAATCTCGATTTCAGTTGTGTCTATGGTTATGTTCAAACACTCAAAAATGTATTTGTCATCCCATCTATTCGAAAAGGGCGACTTGGTTCGCATTTTAGTGCGACCAAAAGTGGTGTTTTCTATAAGAAACTTTATAAGTGCGCCGCAATTATCTTTGCGGCTCACTTTTTGAATAAGTGCGCCGCAATTTATCTTTGCGGCGCACTTTTTGAATTTTGAACATCTTAGTCTTCAGCGCGGAAGAAATCGAACGCAAATATTGTTTGAATAAAGACTGGCTGGTACGGCGGCCCCTAGTCGCGCCGCCACCGGCTGAATAAAAAAAACAAATGAAATTAAAAACGCGCGAACGTCAATTGTTTTTGTCGTTATTATTTTCTCATAGAGGGTGATGAAAAGTAGAGTGTATCACTCGGGCGCAAAATATTTTTGGCTCGGGCGCTTTTTTGAATCCCTCGCTACGTTCATCATTCTACTACTCTAGAATCCCTCACTTCGCTCTGGATTCAAAAAAGCGCCCTCGCCCTAAAAATATTATTTTGCTCCCTTGTGATACAATCTAATAACCGGGGCATCCGAATAGTTGGTGCAAGCCGTCATAATTTAACCGTCTGTTAAATTGTTTATGGTGGTTAACCAACCACGGTTAGCAGAAATTAACAGGCCGGTTGGCGCAAGTCACCCATGGATATACAAATATTAATATTGTCTTAATTCAGATTGTTTTACAGGGTTTTAAATATAGATGCTTGTATATACTAATTGATGTATTGAATATATCAACATTTTCCAGTTGCCTAATATAAATATCACAGCAGCGAGTAATAATTCCTAGGCGTCGGCGACGTCGGCGACCGCCGACGGCCTCTCACCTGAAGGGACCTCGCAAAAGTTTTACAAATTATTTAAATTTTATTTATTTATTCTTCTTTATTTTCATACACTTGCGTGAGTGAAGTGAGTGAGTAGTACTTTAGGGGTATTATCCAGAGTCCTCTGGCAACACTATGAAAGTTCGCGCGCGAGAAACAGAGTTAACTTTTTTAACACAATGATAGATGCTATTATAGTCGACACCGAATGTCGATTTAAAGCGCTCAATGAATATTTTGAACAATTTGGTTTTATTTATGATATCAGTTATTTGAAATCGATATCAAAAGAGGACCTTCTCAAGCATTGTAATGATTTAGGTACAATACTGCGGGAAGGCGACGGCGAAAACAGTGACATACAGCCTTTCGAGCTATATGAAGAGCTACAGCTTTTAAAAGCGAATTCACTTGACTCTGTCAACGACGCGAAACAACTCATTCAGTACATTTTAGAAGATAATTTGGAAGATATAAATCCAAATGTTTACATAGCAATTAGAATCATGCTCACAGTTCCCGTCAGTACAGGTTCCGCTGAGAGAAGCTTCTCAAAGTTAAAATTGATTAAGACCTACTTGAGAAGCACGATGACCCAATATCTGCGTTATCAATTCTATCAATTGACGCTGAAATAGCGGCTAGTATTAGCTATGACATAATCCTGAAAAAGCTCATTGAGGCCAAAAGCTGAAAAGTTCGTCTATTTTAATTTCTATTTGTGTAATTTTTAACATCATTTGATTAGCAATAAAACTCGTTTAGTCATACATTAGTTTCACTATAATTCGGCTCATGTAATCTAACGTTTTCTTTTTGACTGGGAAATAAAAAAGGCCTCGCGAACCTAATTTCGCCGACGTCGAAGTGTGGTCTAGCGCCGCCACTGCCTGGATGCAATCCCATTGAAACGTTATATTATGTTAACCCCAGTAGCCCGATTTGTGATGATATACAGGTTGGATATACAAATGTATTAAAAAGAATAATAAACACGACTGCCGCTACAGAGAATTGCAATTTTTAAATCGGTTTTTAATGAAATATTTGTGGTTTATGTATTTGTCCTAATAGATTCATGTACATTTCTAGAAAGTACTCAATTAGACATTTCATTTGACAGTAAACACGATATATTTATGTACATTTATTGACATCTGGACATTTGGAGCTTTAGACAACTACTTACTTGATATTTCTACAGTTAAGGTATCCTATGACACTCGAGATGACATAATGATTCTAACAAAATGATATTCTTTTAAATCGGTTCAAGCGTTTAGAAGTTATGGTGGAATAAAGAAACGGAAACATACATAGATGGATTCTGAACACATTACATTCCTTTGTTGTTGGGCAGTCGTGGTAAAAATATGATACCTTCATTCCCGGATAGCTTTCAAGTACAGGTGAAAGTATGAGGAATATCATGGCGTTGGTGTGCACAGGCACGGTATACCTACCAAGAGAACAGTAGACGCACTCTCGAGCGACAAGGTATTGCGGGGAAGAGTGCAAGGGAATTAAGAGGGGTACGTCTTGACGAACGCCTTTGGTTAGCGTTACGCGTTACGAATTTCTCAAACGTTTGAACATCTGCGTTGGTGGAGTAAAACCAAATTCTTGGACCATCTTGGTTAATGTCCTTTTGTTACTTAATTTAGATTGTATATAGATTACCCAAATATTTATACAAATTTAAATGCCCGCCTTAGAATAGTCTATAGCCTAGTTGGGTGATAGTAAAGACACATTAATATAGGGTCACTGGAAACAGTTTCTGGCATATCATACCAGTTTTTTGCTCGTGGATTACTGTCTATCTTTTTTTATTTGTTCATTTTGTCTCGTTAAGTGTATATTGGGCTCGATTGCGTCTCTCGTGTGAACGAGACAGAGCAGTACGTCAGAGCGGAATGTGAAATGAACGGTTGTCACTTTTCTGCATTCAAAACTACCCACCGAAGCTAAATCAGCTAAATCTAACACCGTACGAAATGTGTTCAAACTTATTCGGGCGTCTATATGGTCGACAGGTAGTTTGAGTGCGGGAAAATCGACGATAGCTCATTTCATATTCCGTTCTAACGTATTGCTCTATCTCGTTCGATTGAACTAAGTTCCCATTTTAGTTGACGAAGAAACGCAATTGGGCCCATTGTTATGAATTAAGAATGAAATTAAATTGATTTTAATTAAAAAAAATAAGCAAATTCTAATGCAATGATTATTTAAGCAAATGCTAATAAACTTATTATTATTATTATTAAATCCATTGTAGAAAAGCCACAATGAAAAACAGGAGTGACAATCTCAAGGAACTTAAAAAAAATGGAATTCATTTTAAAATGCACTCACATGCACATACCTACATATTACAGGTACACACACACATACACACACACACACATATACATAAACACAACACACATACGCTCTCCAACACACAAACATACATCAGCACCCATAAACCAACACCCAGATACACACACAAGCGTTCTTCTTATACATTTAAAAATCTTGTCCATTTTCTTTTTATTATGTAGCATATTTTGTATTAATTTTTAATCTATACTAATATTATAAAGAGGTAAAGTTTGCGAGTTTGTAGGGAGTAATCTCTGGATCTACTGAACCGATTTTGCCAATAGAAAGCCACGATTAGTTGTGAGTGTCATAGGCTATATAATAATCCGAAAAATTAAAAATTGAAAAGAATTTTTCGTGGTAGTCCGATTTGCAAAGTAAGTCGGAGAAAAACGGTCGAATGAAAACGTTTCTTACGAAAGCTGCCTTAACGATGAGAGATATAGATTGAGTTCTAGAGAAAAGTTATAGAGATTGATAATGCCTACAAAAAAGTCAGCGACAGCATATGTCTAAATTTTATATTTAAGTCACAAAAAAGTAGTATTTTATATTAAAAAAATAATTTAAATCGTTAGGTCAACAATTATGAATTCTTATTAAGTAAGTAAATTTATCGTCTCAAGTGTTTAAAACAACAGACTTTTCCCTTTTATCGCATATAATTTCCTTTTTACTGCATAAATGGTTAAAAAGATAATACGACATAGGTATGGAACCGCGACCGTATCTAGGGTTGGAAAACCTGAAAGACAATGTATTTTGGTACCAAATAATAACATTACATCTAATATAGTATACAGAGAAGTTTTGAACAATTAAAATAAACATAATTTATTCAATCATAATCATTTCATTCACTCATTTGAAACCCAGTAATATAGCCAAATCGGCATGCAAATACATACATATGCAGTAAAATTATAACCCTTCTTTTGGCAGTCAGGAAATAAATCATAGCACTCAGTACTACTAACCGAACCACACTCATAATTTCATCACAAGTAAAAATTTTTACCGCCCAACGAAGTGGGCACGGGTCAGCTAGTATATTATAAATAACTTCAAACTTTATTGGCTCTGCCATCGTTATATATTGTTTACGTATATTTTAATATTATGGTATGCTGTATACTTTTAACAAAATAAAATGAAAATAAAACAAATATATTGTCGATGTAAGTGGCCACTTTCAGAAACTTTCAGTATGTCTTATGTGAACACGTTTAATGATTAAGGCTACTCACATCGGATCGATGTCTTCTTCTTCTTCTCGTGTCCGAAGATCGGCTATACCGTTTACGATCTGTTCGTGTCTTCTTCTACATTTCTTTTCCAGGTCGCCGTACGCCATCCAGGTCTTCAGGTTGTCCGGCAAATCCGACCCCGGAAGCAGTATCTGAAAATCCAGGTCTTTCAGGCGGTTTCGTACCTTCGCGGATCCGATCTTCTGACTCCTGGCTTCCGCCGCGTCCCTCTTCATGGTTCTTATAAAGTGGTTTATTGCCTTCGGGTCGTTGGAGTACTCGCAATCGACCACTTCGTTGTAGTGAGTGTAGATCAGGGTGATTATATGTTTTCCTTCCGATATTTGTCGGTAGATGAAGTCGTCTGATCTGGAAAGTTAAAATACGGTATTGCAAAGTACTTTTTCGGATTACATCTATTCGAAAATGGCACAAGATATAGACAAATAGAGTTGTCAACTACAACGGGCGAACCCGTCACCTCAGGAAGTTTTAACGATTGTTCGTTCTCCCGTGAAGTGAGCGCAGAAGACTTGGACAAAACAGTCCACCGTCAAGCTCAGCCACATGCCCGTAAGAGGTCAAAGTCTTATCCGCGAGATAATCAGGTATGCCACCCAGCGGGCTTACACTCACGCCCTTACTTCCAATTGCAACCAGATTACTCCGGTCTCTCGATTGGTTACAAGTTCGAGGTCGTTTCTTCCAAGAAAATGGCCGCAACTTTCTTGATATTGGGATGAAAAATTTAAACGCCTATATCTCGCTTATTAATTGAGATCGAATAAAGATTATGGAAGATTCGGAATCAGCGTGGTGAATATAGCGTGGAGAATTTTTATTTTTTTTTATTTTGGCCTGTTTGTTTATAGCGACCGACACAATTTTCTTCCAGGTTTAGCATTAAAATGAAACATTCTATTATATATATTATTTTTTTTGGAGAGAGGTTCCTATACTGCAGTTATTCCGCATTTTAGGCTAAAATGGCTGACGCTCAACAAACAGCTGATATTTTGACATTTTTGCTTGGATTCATTCGGGTTTGATAGTGAAAGATCCATTTGGCTGTCATCTGTCAATTTGTCAGATAATCGTAGGCGGTCTTTTTTTGAAAATTTCGTATTAATTCGTGAAAATCAAATGATATCGAAGCTTTTCGCGATGCGCTTGAAGAAATTACTTATAATATAGAGGACTGTAAGTCATGGAAAGGTTGTTTGCCATCGAGGCTTGGCAAATAGGCGTAGGTATGCGTCGTCGGAAGATTTATCGACCGCGATTTTATCCATTTGTAGTCGACGGCTTAAATTCTGAACCGAAATTCGAGAATTAACGAAACGGAGAGCGAAATTTAAGGAACTAAACGGCCCAAACACAAGCCAGCAGGTCATGACAGTTCCGTTTTTGTAGCGTTGCGCAAATCAAGAAAAAGTCGACTTAATTTTGATTCTCGAGTCGACTGGAAATCTGGACTTTTGCATTTACATGTACTAAATAAAGCATTGTATCAAGTAATTCTTTTATGTAATGTAGCATTTAGATGTATTTCAACATCAAAAATCATATAATATCAAGTAGTATATGTATTTAATGAAATAATGTTATAATTAGTCGAAAGGAAACAAAGTCGACTCGAGTGTATTGAATGTCCGTTTAACGCTTAACCAGAGTAAAAAGTCTACGTGTCTTTGATTCTGTTGTGTATACGTTGTTTAGTTAAATTATAATGAGTTTATTTCTCAACATATGGATTTAAAAAGCGTTTAGCAAGCGGTAAACACATGGTCAAAGGCGTTTTACGGATATTTTTATTTCTAAGACCGTAAGTCTATTGAAATTCAATTCAGAACGAAAATGCTGTCCTGGTGGTTTCGTACCCAATCTTGGACCACCCAATAGTAAAAACAAATTTATTGTCTGCAGCCTATGCAGCCGCAGGCGTTCCTATATTAGTAACGATTATTACGGACGTTAGAGCAGTAATAGATGAAATAAAAGAATTGAAATTTACATGTTTAACGATAACTACGGAGATTTAGGGATAGTGGTGTGAAGGGGGGGGGGGTAGGAGGGAGAGAGGCAGAGTGAATCAGAGAGAATGAGAGAAGAGGGTTTGTCAGCTCAGTAGATTCTTAGTACGAAGAGTGCTAGCTCTGCTACCAGGAAGCTAATGGGCCCTGTTGGAGTTGGCCAAGAAGACCCATTCCTTCAAGGTCGGTCATACTCAAGGGTCAACACCCATTCGGCGGCCTCCACGCAGAAGCAGAGCCAGGGTAGTCACAACAGCCGGGGGAGTCTGGAAACAGTAATCTTTCCTATAGAGCGGGGGCAGTTGTTAACCTTATGGCCTCTACTCTAGAAACGACCATTCGACCGGGTGAATAAGCCGGGCAAAAGATGCCGTGGTCCGCCATCGATTCGATATCACCGCTTCATAAGGGAGAGCACCGCGCAAGCGACCTCGATCTTAGGTATCCTGAAGGTTAATTCCAGACGGAGATAACCTTCCAAACTGGTATTTAGAGGGTGATGCTGTCCGTTGGGTACCTTTCCCGGTCACTCGCCGTAAGGCGTTAACCTCTGACGGGCAGGTGGCCTAACTAGACAGTGGATTGTTTTTCGTCCCAAGTCTTCTGCGCTCACCTCGCGGGAGACAGAACGATAATATCGTTAAAACTTCCTGGGGTGTCATAGCGCCCAAACGATTCATCCGATTGAGCTGAAATTTGGCATGCAGTCATAATTTGGTCATGGCAAGAGTTGAAAAGACTGTGGTTGAAAGCTGTCCTGTGTGACAGGCCAGTCATACTTCAATCTCGTTTACCATTTCCTGAATAGTTTGTGTGTTGGCATGTACGAAGTTTCACATATATAATTATTATAAATAAATAGCAGACCCGACAGACATTGTCCAGTCTAAATTTGATTAAATGTGTTTCTGATTGTTTTGTGAATTTGTGAAAAGTTCTTAGAATATGTACCTACTAAACAAAGTAAAAAATCGGTTGTGTCACAGCAAGGCTTTTCAGGCAATCAGACCCCCCCCCCTCCCCCCAACCTCCTTAAAATCCACCTCCATCCTACCCCTCCCCTAAACTCTCCACCCCCCTCCTCTCGACCCCCTTTGACTAATAGCAAACGCAAATAGAAACACTCGTGGTTGCTTGAATGGACTGAAAAAAAACGACCTAATACATTGGTACAGAATACATGTGGGTAACTTGAAATTGGCTTTCCTTTTGTCCGTCGTTGTTTTTTTTACAGTCGATTCCAAGTAAGATATCTTAGCATTTCGGATTAAAGCAGCGTTTGGGCGAAGTCATCATTCTGGCACATTTCAA